>JAAGAY010134160.1:0-41992 GCA_011801015.1 Ardeotis arabs | reverse complement strand
AGTTAAACACTACTCTCTTTGTGAACATTTCAATACAGATTAAAGACCAGTAGTCTCCAAAATAATCACCAGGCATCTCTAGTCTTATAAGGATTTATTTGCTAAAATTGTCTGGTTTGTATTATACTGTAAACTAATCTACGTGACCAATACTGGAGACTTTTAGCTTTAAAAATGTATCCAGTTGCATTGCAGAATCACAGAAATCAACAGAACTGCTTGAAGTCAACTATGTGTTTCAGGGAAATGCATCAAGGTTTGCAGAGTGTCTCTATGGCAGCAGAAAATTGAGCACATTCTGGCTTTTACGGAAAGCAAAGACACACATGGACTTTTACCTTTAATTACCTTTCCTCCAGATGCTGAAATAAATGAAGAGTACCCCTCCTTTTTCACTCTTAGTTTTATTATAAAAATCAACATTTCATTTGTTACAACTCAGTTTATAGTAATAATTGGAAAGGATTTTTGTACAAGGTTTATATACACCTTACAAGTAAAGCACTTTATTTTACAAAAAAAAAAGTTAGTGAATGAGTGAATAGGGCTGACCAAATGTTGGTCATTATAATATAAATACATCCTTGCAAAGCACCATCGTACCAAAGTTGATGAACAAGAGACACCAGCTGGCTTTAAGACAATGACAAACAGTGATTAAAGCTTACAAAAAAGAACAAACAAAACAAAAAACAAAAACAAGATTAAAAATCTGAAAGCAGCACCAGATCCTTCACTTGCAAACAAGGCTAGTTCAGCTTAAGCCTGGTGGTATCCTCTTTACAAAAAGACACTTTCATTTTCTCTGGCTGACTCTTAACTGCCTGGCTTAAGGCTACAGCCATTTTAATCAGGACTTCAAAGCTGCTCCTTGTTCATTGAAAAGAGGGGAACAAGACCGCTCTCCAATAGTTCCATCATAACAATCATGCTGCGTGCTACTGACAATCAAATATGGACAGTTTACTTACCCTGCTCTGCCCAGTTTTGCAGTGGATCACCCAGTCCCTATACATGCTATGCTGGCATCATCCACTGAGCTGCCCGTTTTAAAGATGGAAAGAAAACTGCCCATTTTGGATCACTGTGGTATTTTACTTTACTACTTTTAGAAAAAACCAGAATGTTTTATACCCATTTTCAAGCTATCAGGTCATTCCTAACTAGTTTTCAAGGTATCTGTCACTTGCCAATTAAGCTAAAGGTTAACTTTCAAATAATAACCCCACCACAATGCAATTAAAAAAAAATCCCATGGCTAAGAAAGCAATTTCTGAATAACTATGTTCTAATTATTTTTGTACTCAATGAACCAGCTAATTTTTGTTGTAGAAATAATAGCTATCTGCTACACGCACAGTACATGTTCAAAAGAAGATTCTGTCCATAACAATATTGTGTGACAAACATCCTCAAGACAAAAACGTCAGGAAAAAAAGTGATTGATTACTTCTTAAGAGATATTTTGAAGAAGTCATTCAGCTCAACAGTGCATGACACCAAGGAGTTCTGTAGTTCAAGCAGTTCCCCCCAAAATGGTGGTAACCAATTAATTCAAGGAGATTTGCCAAGCAATAAGGAATGGAAATACTAGATATTCAAGACAGTAGCCTTTTCTTCATCTTAGCATAGGCTTAACTACTCTAAACAAATTAATCTCTGTTTAAGACTCACCAATTGAGCCATTTCTAGAGAATGGGCTATAATAAATAGAGCAGCAAGGCACAACTGGAGACCAGAACACCACCAAAGCCCATGAATGCAATAAACAGGGATTTTCTGCACGCACCTTCACTTGCAGTGGATTGTAGCACCTGCCATATCAAGCAGTTTGGGTGCACTTTTCTTTATAATTACGCCAGGACTATAACAGTTCGATTTTTATGTACCTACAGAAAACAGAAGAGTTTTACTTGTCTGCAAAATCGACTCCGAAGTTAAGGGAACAGTATAAAAAAAATGTGCTTCCTCTCCTGTCTGGTGTGACAGAGGACTAACTATTCAGGTTTAAAGTAGAAAGTATTCTGTTGTCTGTCCTACAATCTGGCCAAAAGAAGTCCAGCTTATATAAGACAACATTCAGCATTAGCATTCTGAAAGGCAGGGAAACTGAATCTGCCAAGGGGGGGGGGCGTGTGAACACGTATGCACGAGAGAGAAAATTATTAGCTTTGAGTAATTTCACATTACAAAGATACATGTACCTGCATACATATACTTGTACATGCATGTGGGGGGAAAACGTTATGGCAGTAATCTGGAATTTACAATACTGAAAGTTACAACTCACAGCAAAATGAATCCTTTGATATCAACTGGCTCATTTGCATACTTTGCATTACTGTAAATATTTCATTTAATCTATATGCACAGGTTGCATTAATTTATATTCACAGAAACCATTCTTTATTTCAAATGCAAATGTTATGTGCATGTTCCATTTATCCTAAGTTCTTCTCAAATAAATAAATACCTTGGTGTCCAAAAGCAATGGAGAAATAAGTATTCTTAGGAAGGTATAAAAAGCATGCAGCATGACATGGCAGGTGTAATTTTAAAAGGCAAGATTAGGTCTCATTAATGTTGCTATTTAAACACGCTAAGCTCCTGTTGAACAAGCAAAGGTTACTTCTCAACAAATTATACTGTAATGTCTTTTTTTGTTGTTGTTTTTAAACCACAAAGGACTGTTCCTTTCCTGATGGAGCATGCCAGCTATTTCCATCACCAGACAGCCAGCTATGAACACTTCCCAGGTGTCTACAGAGAGGAAGAAGTGCACAATGAGTACTTGTGCTAATGCCTCACTGTGTACGTACCTGATGCTCTAAGATAAGGACATTTCTGCTTAGCTTAAAGACAATGAGCATCAATGAGACCACTTCCATGCTAATGCCACGAACCCACTTCAGCATCTCCTGAACTGACATGTGTGTGTGTGTGTTACCAACATCACAGTCAATTTCAGAAGCAGGAGAAAGCATGATCCTCAGAGAGAGGAGAGAATATGAGTCACAGGGCCGGCTCAGTGGTGGAGAGGAAAAGAAAGAAATTGTTCAGTCTCAATGTTCAATCAATCTATGGTTCATCCACTGGGCATGCGTCAGCTGCAGATACTAGTTGCATCAATGCTTTTGTAATTTGGAGATCTGCCTAAGAGGAACTTCACAGATCATCAACTCTTCCAAAATTTTACTTTAGATTTACTGGGAAAATACATGTACTTGCAAAGGCAGATCACAGCTTCTCATTAAATAAATTCTTTGGTTAGTCCAGACGAGAAACAGCCTTCTCCCTATGCTGGTCATCTTCAGTGGGAAAACATAGTTTGTACACTTTCCGCTTCTTCATGTGAACCTCCCAGAGGCAGATCACTCAAAATATCTGACGCACAAACTGAAACGTATCCATCAAAAAGACTTGATCAAATCCTATACCCCATTGACTACAACTGAGTTATGCATGGACATTAACTAGCGCAGAAGGCAGGCAGCACAGTTCATAAGCAGAGAACACTTCTTCTAAATAACCCTCACTGTAATTAACATACATAAAGATTGACGTGGAGGAAGTCCCCTTCAAGAGGAAGCCTCAGAGAGGCACTCCAATCGCACCAGAAAGAGGATACCACTCCTTAAGCTCAACCACCTTAGAGTTTTTAAAACAGAAATTGGCACACTGAAAAAAGTATTTTGCAAGAAGAGACCATTGCCATCGCAGTACAAGCACTTGGACTGAGATACAACAATGCAATATTCTTCTGAGTTCATTAGTGCAAGTTTCCACATGTGAACTCCACACGGAATGCTGCACATGAAAAAATGTAAACAACAGAGAAGTTTCTATTCTCATCGGCGTGCCAGCCTTGACATCCCCTACCCTGACACACCCGCCCTCCCCCCCTTCATATAAATGGTTTTAAGTTCCCTTATAGTTCACAATACCCTCCTCAACATCCATTCTGCTGGAGAACACAAACAAGCTTCTTCACCAGCAAGGAAGAGCCAGAAGAACAGCTACCACGATTCCTAGATACCTAGAATGAAGCTGGGCAAAAAAACCTTAGCATGCCAGATCCAGAGACCAACTGCAATAGACTGGAAACCACCAAGGCTTTTTAAAGTTTCCTCAGGTATCTTTGACTACTAAAAAGATCCTTTGTTACAACTTGAATCCCGAATGCCACAGTTTTCCTTGGAGTTGAAACAAAAGCGAGGCTCCAGTACTCCAGATGAGCAGTGGCACTAGCAAGTATTACTTGTCACTAATTCTGTTGACAGCATGACTTAAAGCCCACATCTTCAGATTTTCTCTTTTAGTTGAAACTGGCTAGGAAACAAGCAACAGAGAACAATAAAACCCAAAGGGCACCTCTGAAGAGTTGTTACACCCATACTATGTCCAAAGGCAGAAGCTCCTAAGTACCTTTGAGACAGAAGACTCAGAGGGCCAGTCTTTGAAGGCATCGAGCACCTTCAACATGGATTTGATGTTAACAGAAGGTGCAAATGCATAATGCGATCTAAGATCAGGTATACTGTGAGCTCCACTGCTCAAATTCAGCAAATTCAAAACACTGCACTGGAGTCAAAGAGGAGTTAATAATATCCTAGGTTGCCCCTCAACCTACATAAATAATGTTTTCACTTGATTATATACTCTCCCTGTCAAAATCACCATGGTGAGGCTGACAGGAGAAGGGGCTAAATATGATAATATACAAAAATAGAGATGCAAATATAAAATGGTTTGGTTAAGAATATCTTAAAATTTGACATTCACAGCGGTTAATACTAAAGTATTAAACTCACACTACGCAAAAGAGGAGGTATGTCAAAATCATACTGACAAAAACTGGCTTTACCTAACACAAAGAAATCATGAGCAGTTAATACAGCACGAGAACGCCTTCCAATGATCAAAACATCTATTTTTTTTTTTTATGGTCAGTTGCCCCACTGAAAGTTAAATGCTTCCTTACTAGGAAAAATAATATATATATATTTTATATATATGATTTGTATACTGTGATATCAATATACACTGAAAGTACTGCAAGGATATATTACTCATTTACAGTAAAACTAACAATCCACGGTTAAATTTATAAATATGCTGTCTATATTATATGTGGTATAAAAATATTTGACATTTTGTGGGCACTAGGTCAAAATAAGGTTTTCTTTTTTTAAGGGACTAAAAATCATTCAGGTATATGCATATTACCCTTGTCAATTACGTGAAAATCATACTGACCTGGTACAAAACAGAATCCTACCATGTTGGCAAAATGAAGAAGGTAATGTATAGCATGATACTCACTGCATGACAAGGCTAATTAGAAGAAAACAAGAATTTACAGCAGCCCAGTTCTAGCGGTACTTTAAATAAGGATATAATGATTTAAAGTGACACAGGCAGGAAGAAGGGATGCAGAAGAGATGGGAAAAGCTAAACAGCAGAGAAAAGCAAACTGTAAAATATACCCAACAAAAATCATTGACATTCCAGAAGCAAGGAGAGAGCTCTAAAAGCTCTAGTTTGGTAAATGTATTAAGGAAAAACAGAGGTGTATTGATTTTAAAAAGTATGTGACAATTTTCTGGATTTACTGCTACGATTGCTGTATTCCTGTAGAAAACAAAGCCCTTTGTGTAAGGTTAATATCTGTCCTGACTGTGTTTTCAAGTTTAACTTTAGTTGCTGGCCCTCTGTAGTTAACATAGAGGTTATTTGGCTACTTCCAAGTATCTATGGTATGCTGCTCTGAGACGGACTACTTTATTATTAATTACTTTAAACATTTTTGGTATTGACAAACCCCGTATCTCACCTCACTGGACAAGTAACACATCCTGGTCCTTCCATTTCCTTATGTGCTCAGTCACTTCACTGGATTAAGGCATGTTTTTGTGTTCCATTTGCAAAAATAAAAGCTTTTTGTACAAATGTCTGGGTTCTTTTATACAAAAATTTTTCTTTTTATGGCACAAGCAGCAGTTGCTGTTTAAGAAAATATATAAATATCCTTTTTTTTTTCCTTCTGTACAAATATCTTCAGTATTCCTCCACCCCATTTAATAACATTTAACTGTACACTGTCCTACCTCCTCCCTCACCGAGAGCTCCCTCCCCCCTCCCCAGTAGAACATTTTGTATTTACACTTGCATGACGGAGGCAGATAACGGGGTGGGGGGGCTACCCCTCATGAGGAGTCTGTGCAGGGGGATGGCGGTGGCGGGTAAAGATGGTGAGAGTAGCTCCGCTCCGTGTACGGGGAAGGCGGGCAGCTTTCATAGTTCTCCTCCGCTGACAAGTACTGGCTGCGTGGAGTGGGTGGCGGGGGCACGGGCTCTGAATCATAGTTCAAGTCACTGGTATAGCCCTTGGCCGTCGCTGCTGTGACCCTTCGGCTGGGGGCATAGTCACTGTCGCAGACATCTGTGCTGCAGGGCGTCGTGGGAGGTGCAAAATGCCGGTAGCTGTAAGGCCTGTAGCTGCAGTGGGGAGATTTATAGAAAAAGCGTCAGCATATAGAAGCACTGTGCATTTTGGGCGACATGCCCATGAACAAGTGAGCGGTGGATAAGCCAAGGTGGAAACGGAGAGTGGGTCAGCTTCTTTGCAGTAGATACACAGCATTATGCTCTCCTCTCTCTGACACTGCAAACTCACTAACTCCCCTGCAGGAGGCCCACCTGTGCGCTACAGCTAGCGCAAGGGATACTAATCATTAATTATCTACCAAAAAAATGCTCCCTAAAGCCTTCACTGAGGTAGAAAAAAAATCACTCCTAAGACAGCAGGACTGGAAGGGCACGGGAGGTGGGAAAAATAGCTGTGTTGCAATTCTATGGGGAAGATATTCTGTTTCCATTATCCAATTTATGGATACTAATTTCCAAGCCCAGACAGGGAGACTGAAAACCACCTGGCACAATTCACAGCTGTCAGGAGAATCACTTGCCAGGGCAGTACTGGCATGGAATGCCCAAAGGCTGCTACCCCAAAACATCTTTTAAAATGAGCCCAAGATAAAGAAAACAAATTAGAAAGGGAGGTGCTTGGTAGCTACAACTATCAGCGTCACAGTCAGTTGTTGGGGGTGGCTGGGGATGCAGCTCCCCTATATTCAAGTCAGAATGTTATGAAAGATGGGAAGATCAGAAGCAGCAGGGACAAGGTTTATTTTCAGGTCAGAGAGCATTTGGAAAACATTCAAGCCTATGCTACATTCCTAATACCATTTATAATACTAAAAGTCACATCAGCTAATCAGTGATCAGTATGATTCATGTCGGTGCCAAAATTTGGGTTTCTTTCATTAGAAAATTAATCATCGTTTTAAAAGATTTTTCATATGGCTGCAAGGGACCATTATAAACATCTGGTCTGACCTTCTGCACAACAGAGGCCACATTTTCTGCTAATGGAGAAGAGATGTCTTTTCAGCCCCAGAGACCTCATTATCCAAAAGCCCCCAAAGGCTCTGTGTTAGGGAGGCATTTCTTTCGATAGATACAGCACTCTCTTCTCATTGACCAGATCTACTAGTGATTTCGGAAGGGAACCTTTACACCCTTGGGTAGTAGGTCTCTTCTTTCTTTATTTTTGGTAACTAGGTATAAAATGATAATGAACTCTAAATAGCACCTTACAGGGAAGGTGAGAAAGACACATTCAAGTAAACAGAGATAAAGCTTGCAAGCCCATAAATATTAGTCAGAGAAAACATGCAAAAGGTTAGCAACCTTTTTCAGATATTAACCCTTAATACGTCAAACTAGAATTTCTGAGCTTTATCTAGGCCAGAATATTAATGTTACTTCTGAACTACCAGCCTTTATATTGCCAACTTTCCTCCACAAAGTAAGTATTTTTGGCTCAAAGTTATCATGGTAACAGGTTTCTTTTGGCATTTAGCTAACTTTGTGATGGGTGTTGTTATTCCCCCTAAACCAATATAACTGAGAGGTGTACCACTAACCCACTTACTTTAGGATTCACCTCAAAGGGTGCTGCACTTACATGCACACTTCAGTGACACCATGCACGTGAACCCATTTAAGGGCTTGCAGAATTAGTGCCTTTGATTGCGATTCTTATGGAGCAGAGGCTGTCTTTATCCTGCACATTCTACACTAACTGCTTTGATCTTGACAGAAACTATTGTAATAATAATTACCTGTAGGATCTATGAGTGGATGGGCTGTTTGAAGAATAACCGAATTCCATTGTATAATGTGAACGTTCAGTAGCTGGTGATGGTGGTGGGTTCAAAATCTAGGGGGCAAAAAGAAAAAAGCCACAGTCAAAAAAAATAAAAATAAAAAGGAGACTCAAGAAAACATCAGTTTAGAAATGTTCTTTTTAGTACTGTTTAATAGGAACCTTAAATTAAGAACTGCATGCATAGCCTCTCCCAACAAACGTGATTTTTCTTCTGTTTATTCCTCAATTCTTTAACAGACACTGGAAGTGTTGTTTTTTACCATTCCCATAGAAGCCATTACTAAGTTCTTCTCAAGAAATGCTGACTACTGTTGCTGTTTTGACATACCCAGTGCTGAAAAGTAAAGTTGAAGCTAGCTGTTCAATACTAGATTGTCTCTAGGGATACCACTGCCCTAGGCAAACTGGCAGATGCCTGCTCCTGCTAGCTGTAGTCCCCAGGTATTATGCTGTTTATAATACTTGCAGTGTGCTGTCCAAGATAAGCATTTCTTCCCTATACAGGCATGCTCTTACTGCACAAACAGTACTTTGATTAATTTAAAGATATAACACGATGAGCTGATTCTCGGAACTGCGAACAGTTGAAGATTTCAGCCTGCACTGACCAAGCTTGTAATTCCCACACTCGACTGTGGCTTGGTGGACTTCATATAAAACTATCTAAAACAACCACTGATGCTAGATGTCGAGAGACAGGGAGCCCTCTAGGGCTAGTACCAACTTTTATAGAGCATCTAGCACAGCACACTACCCATTTCTGACTACAGGAATGCTATAGAGTTGCAAGACACTTGTGTATTTGTTTATCTGTCACTTGCAAGACACACGACGCAAAACTTCATTTTAATTCCTTGAAAGTTCTATAAAGAATCAACCATAGCTTTACCTCCAGAGGCACATGGCAGGGTATAATGAAAGGAGATCGCTCTGCCAGAGCTGCTCAATATTGATAGGGATTTTTTCATCTCCCCTGACATTCAGTCTAATATCTTTTTCTGGCACTGCGCTCTCTCATAGCTTTTTAAAATTAACAAAAAATTCCTACACTGTTTTGGAAAAAGACAATCCTCTCCCTTCCCTTCCAAAATCACTTACTGCATATTCAGACAAATTTATTAGGCTGTAAATTAAAAAAAAACAACCACATTCATCTGTCAATTAATTATCCTCAGAAATACATTGGCACTTCCCTGGAAGTTATTAAAGGTCTATGAATAACAGAATGACTTACTGGAGGAAAGTAAGTGCCTTTGGTACTTGAAGAACTACTGGAAGAGGCTCCAGTGACGTGGGCCCTGTCATAGGGTGGTCCACTGCTCCCTCCCATAATGCTAAGGGAGCTGATCACAGATTTACCTCGAGACATCCCTGAAAAACAAAGAAAACAAAGACATATGTCGATATTCAATTCTCTGAAGCAAACGGAGAAAAGAAAGCCTAAAAAATAATCTAGAGGCTAACAGTGTAAGCACAACTCCTAAAACCAAAATTCATCTTCTTGGTATTAAGAACTCCTTGATGGACAACTGGAATGAAGACTGGTAGGGAATAAACATGTTGGTTTTGTGTATCAGCTACTCAACTGCAGGACTTGGCACTGGACTATACTAAAGCTGTGTGAAGAGAAACAAATTTCTTTCACTTCTACGGCTGGAAAAGACTTGAGAGAACAGGCATTCAGGAACTATTTCTATGCCTCAGAATAAAACATGAAACTGACTCTGACCACCTCAACTGAGCAACTGAAATTTGTGTGAAAGAAGAGAAGGTTTGCGTTCTTTCATTTCCACACTATTAAGTGAGCTTTTGCTACTGGACTGAAGCACACTGGCAGAGAGTCCAAGAGGGAAATGGAGAGGTATGCCACTGTGCTCGAAATGGTTGAAATTCTGCTCAAAGACTCTCTTTACGAAAGCAGGTTATTACAGAAAGCAAAGAAATTGGGTGCATTATTTTAATGCTGTAACAGCCTCACAGAACTTCTGTGTTCTGAGTGGAATCTGCTGGATCCAAAGTCATAAGTTACAGTACATATTTAATCAATATATACAGAAGCAATGCATATAAATTAAGTGCAACATTTCAGCTAAGTCTTACTTTTTAAAGTATGTGCTTGGACTGGTGTTGGAAACGTCATCAAAAAAATAAGCAGAGACCACAGTTATTGCTGGTCATTACAGAATTTACAAGTTTCACAAGCATACAAATCTAGTCTACAAATCTAACAAGAATAATTACATAATTTGAAAGTCCTATGAATATAACTCTGTGTAACTTGACACCTTGCTGATGCTATAATAGTCCAAAAAGAGGCTTCTTTAGTAGCAAAAGAGAGAACTCCCACAGTATGTATATCTGCTTGACCTTCAATTCTACTAAGTATCTAAATGCTTATGAATAGCATAGGAAAAATAGCAGTTTATTATTCTAAAGGAGGATGGCGACAAGCCTTGACAGTCCTGGCTTCCAACAGCTTCAAGAATTATGCATCTGGAACGGACCTCTCCTGTGCATACAGGCATAGTATCCTCAGCTACAACTATGTGGTGCCAAAGAGCAGGACAAGGATCACACCATTTACTCACCAGGAAGAGACCCTGACAAAGAGCTTGGGTGAGGCACATAACCAAGAGGTACAGAGGCTGGTCCGTGCACCACGTAATCATTGGTCATTGTTTCCCCGTCTCCCTTCATGCGTGGGCATAGCACCCTCTGGCAGATGAAGTACATTGCTCCAACCACGAAAACTGTAAGGATCACACCGATGATGGAGCCTATTGTGTTGTTGGGCTGTGGTGCAGGCTCCTCCGTTGTGTCTAAAAGGGAAAAGGAAAATCAGTCCCTGTAAGTTAATCCAACAACTTCATGTGCCAACATCAGTTTTCCTGACATCTTTCCATACAGGAAAAATAAAAGTCTCCTCTTCTGTAGGCAGACAACAGCTTTCAAATTAATATATGGGAGGAACAAACAGGCACTGGGACAGGTCTGTTTAAATACTCTGAGTGTCCTTAAGGGCTACCTGTGCACAAGATGACTTCCACACATGCAGAGGGGTTTCTGAATCACAATGACAGGAAATGAACAGTACACGTATGCACAGAGGGGACTGACAAACCAGATCCTGATCTTACTTCATGCTGACAGGCAGGGCTATGCTTTGAACTTGATGAACAAGATCTGCAGCCATGACTCCAGATGGCACTGTGCTGGGGACTCCAGTTATGCTTTTTCTTGTCATTAAAGATGATGACAACTACTTTTCACGTTGCTCCTCATCACATAAGCACTTAATTTATCACTCAGTGTAACAGATTGGCACTCCCTTTTCTCAACTGTAACATTCACTTATGCTGAACAGTAGAGGTGTTTTGGGTTTGCTGCTATTTATTAAAACTACCTAACCTACTCCACATCTGACCCTGATGGTTACAGATACAGCTGAGCATCAGCTTTAGAGGTGCCACCCCTATGAGGAATCCGTATCTGAAATGATTATTCAACAGTGAAAACGAGTGGCTTTCCCTACAATACCAATTCTAAGCAATGACATTTCTGGGAATAACTGACAACCCCCTGCCTGTGCTTCATGAATTTGACAAGAAAAGCAGACTTTAAAGTATTTCCGTGTTCTAGTCAGTGTTTTACATCTTATCCATTACTGGAAGTCTTTTCCTCAACACGTTTTCTTCTCCCTGAACACCAAACCCACACTTTAACCAGCTTGTCACAGTCTACAGAGATAAGTAAACAGACTTCTGATCATATTAGAAGAGGGACAACGACAACTGCAGTCTGACTCTGGGTGGGCCAATTTTCCATCCTCTATCACAACACGAGAAATTATATGAACTATAATAAAGGTAACTATACATGGCTGTGATAATGTCACTAATAACTTGGTAGCATGACAGAACATCTCCTTCTTAAGATCAAGGGTCCAACTTTGGCTTTGCATTTTCAAGTTATGTGTGTGTCACCCAAGATATACGGATCTCTAACATAAGAATAGATGTCCCTATTTAAAATTTCTTTTAAAGCACAACAGTGAAAATGAACTTTCAAGTTGGAATTTTAAAGGCAGCGGTTTTCTTGCAGAGCCCTGGAGATTTCAAGGTAGGGGATATCACATGTAACAAATCATAAATCAAGCTCAGAATTACATCTTTTCAAGATACAAAGGAAATTTTAGAAGGTTTACTCTATAAACAGAGTGCTTCTCTGATTCTAAAAGCACCTGCTATTAATTCTCTGGATGAGAAAATCATGAAGCAAAGTAGTTACATATAAAAGTCTCATGCTGCTAAAAATATTTTTTTTTAACACTGCACAAACTCAGTATCCTAATAGATAATGTTAAAGACTTCTGCTCTTTAAAATTATTTAAAAACAAACCTTTTCCTTCTTTTAAAAGTTTAAAAAAAGTGGAAAAATTACTAGCCTGCTCTGCCTCAGAGACTACTCATTCAGAATATTAGTTATTTTTGTTATTCCTATTCCACCATGTTGTGCATTAATTGCATGACAGCTGTTATGAACAGAAACATTAATTTTGGGAACAATTAATTCAGGCTGGTTAGTAGAAAAAAATCTGACTCATAGAAAAGGTAAGAAACAAATTTTGGATGCGGCAATCAAGTCTCTAGCCTCAGGTTTTATACTTACAGCATCCTTGCTCATCTGAGCTGTCACTGCAGTCCAAGTTGTGATCACATTTCTTGCTTTTCCCGATGCACTGCCCACTGGTACAGCGGAACTGATCGGTTAAACAGAGCACTGGAAAGAGAATCCCACACACACCAAGAGTCAGTATCAAAGACTTCTACTCTTTAAAATGATTAAGAAAATGAAGACACCAAAGCATAAAATCAGTAGTATCTTGGGAGAGCTTAGCCTGCTGCTAGCTTCATTTCTTAAAGTAGCCAGTGGCACAGAGTCCCTCACGCCAACCACGCAAAAGAAGTGATCCAGTGTTCTGTTGAGGATACTGCACAGCGGGTACCCAGTCCTTACTGCCCATTTACAATAAGGACACTACATGATAAAATTACCTTGACTAAAATAACTCAGAAGCAGAAGGCCACTGAGAACATAGGCACTTATCTCAGGACATGGTTATTGCAAAATTACTATAAGAATCTCAAACTCTAAGTGTTTACTGTAATATATGAGAGAAGAATTAAGTTATTAAAAATAAATCTGCCAAACCATGATGATAAAATTGTTTAAGATAGATAAATGTGGTTTCTCAATGCCCTTGTGCTCTTCCTGTAAACCAGAAAACTCCTTGATCATGACACAATATATTTCACTTGACATTATGTTTTTAAACTGAAATGAAAGACAGAAGATAAAACTGGAGCTTTGCCAGTACACTCAAAAAATAAACTACCGATTTGGGAAAAAAGGTGCTGCAGGGAAGGTGCTGGCTGCTGTTGTTTACACATATTTTTGCCTCCTGTTTCTCATAAATCCAGAAATTCTTTCTGACTTCAGTTGAAGTAAGAAATTAAACGAAAGGCTTTTCTGATCTGTAATCAACTTGAATACTCTGGATAACGGGGCCACTTTGAAGGTGATAAACAGCCCCTAGTCTGATATCTCCAGTCACTGGATGGCAACTGGGAAGCTAACTTGCACAACATATATTTTCAGATGTCAGCATCTCATCTGGCTAAGAATCACTTTTCATCACACAAGAATTTCTGCGTTGGTCTGTATGTTTTTGTTTGAGCTGGAGCACATCTTTTGGAAAGTAATTCATCCTTGATTCAAAGACCCTAAGATAGTGTCTTCAAAGAAGGAAAATGTACTGAAAGGATATAAAGAAGCATCCTTTCAAGCTTTTAAGTTGTCCCTACAACTCTTCAATACTTGCGCACTGGGGAAAGGGCGAGTTTGCTCAGGTTTCACATTGTATAGTGGTAGAGTAGTTCAGATCTCACCAACATAACCTGTCCTTTCCAAAATTAAAAGAACCTAATTCTCAGTGTGTTGGCAATAGCACTTCCCTCTATAATGATGGCCTAAATACTCTCTTTTGCTGTGCTCTATAGGAAGAAGAGGTTTCCAGAAATCTTGTTGGAGTCTCACTTCCACTTATTCACAAAAGCTCAACTTCATTTTGTTCAGGTATTATAAAATAAAAGTCTCAAGACCTTTATTCAGTACAAGGTACACAAAACTATGACAAGGATTTGCTCCACTTTGTAATTCACTACCAATTACCAGGTTTTCAGAGCTTAAAAACATTATTTTTTTAATAGTACATTTCACAAACAGAGCATAAATCACTGTGCAGATCAGTGCTATATCTATCTCACAGATGGAGAAACAAAAGTACGGACTTGTGAAATAACTTCCCATTCAACAGATCAGTTCTGCAGTTTAAAAACTAGCAGAACCTCGGATCCTTCCAAATCCTACTCAGCAATAACTTTGGTATCTATCATAGTGTCCCCACGACAGCTTTATTTTCATCACACTCCAAAAGATCCTCTGTACCTTCACAGTTCTTCTCATCAGAGTTGTCCTGGCAATTTGCTTCTCCATTGCACCGGAGGGCACTGTCTATGCACTGTCCACTTTCACACTGGAACTGGGTGTCAGAGCACACCGGGCAGTTCTTTTCATCACTGTGGTCTTCACATTCGGTGAAACCATCACAGCGCCACGCCACTGGGATGCAGTCAATCTCACCTGTGAAACAGGTGAACTGCTGAGGGGAGCAAGTTGGTGGTTCTTTAAAAATCAAGCAAATAAACAAAAATTAAAAATCCAGGTGAACAAACTAGATTGGGACAGGTAAGGACAAGATGATCTTGGCTGCTTTGATTTATGAAGCAGCTGATAAACATGCCACGTCATAAGGTAACTTTCACCCCCGCTGCCTCTGCAGTCATTTGTGCAGATCTTGAGCCCCATGTGACTGATGCAGGCTCACACAGATGGAGGCTCATTAGACAAAGAACAAGAGGAACAGAGAAACATGCACACTCAAAACACAATTATTTTCTTCCCTTCCCACTTCAGCCTCTTACACCCTTCTCTTAGTAACTCTTCAAAAGTCTTCATTTAAAGTAAACACACTCTTCTACTCCCCCTTTCCTGCAACACCACTGTATACACAAGCGATGGCTCACTTTCTTTTTAATGTTTGACAGTCATTGTATAGAAAACGTTAAAAAGATGTAACGCGCTGCAGATGGATGCACTGTGACTCAATGTCTAGTTATGTGCCCTCGGCAGCTCTGTTCAGTCAAAATTCTTTTAAAGCAACAAAAAACTGTTCCATCTAGTCAAGTCCCACTATCTCAACACAGCTGTTAGCTGTTATTTAACATTTACTACAGTAACTGTTAATCTCATGCAGCAAGTGAGTGTTGAATTTTTTTTCCCTTTTTTTAATCCCCCTTTCCTCCCCTCCCTTTTGGCGTGGTATTAAACTTGCTCTGAGAAAATATCTGGATTATGTTAGATCTTGTTCCATTGTGAGACCACACGTCGCCTTGATGGCGAGAAGATTGCATAATAAATCCATTCAGTACAGTGGCACAAAGAGACCCAAGCACCAAAGTGCCTCTCCTCTCCCCCATTTCAACCCCACCCTTGGAGACACCAGAGCATAGTCTATGGTGGCTGCATCACCACAGAGGAGGCAACTCGGCCTTCTGGGACTGCAGTTCAGAAAGACACGCACAGGGTGAGTTTGAGGAGGACAGCACAGAAGAATAAAATGGCACAGACATGGTACAATATGCCAGAACATGAGAATCTACCACTATTTGAAAGAGTAGAACATAGAGTGATAGAAAAAAGTAATTAAAATAATACAATTAAAAATCAAGTTGAAATAATTCAGTGGTCTTAAGTAGAAAGGGTGAATAGAAATCCCAAGTCAACAGTCACCTAGTGAATTTTTCCTCTTCTCTTACTCCTTCTTGCAGATTTAGCTGGGGAGGAGGCAAAGAGGTAAGCGTGTAAAAGTGTATAACAGCACCTGGTATGCTGTCATATTCATTCTGCTCAGAAGCCACGCTTAAAGATGGAGACCCCCCCCAACCCGGAACCTAATTGCTGAGTGACACAGAGTACAGCAAGGACTTACCTCCACAGGACAGCTCATCCTGCAGCAGAACAAGGTGGACTGGACAAGAGCAGCGTGTGGTGCCGTCGCCCTTCACGATGCAAATGTGCGAGCAGCCACCATTATCTTGAGAACACGGATGTTGTCCTGTGATTTTAAAAATAAGAAGGATGGTTCATTACAAAAAATCGTCACCTCTTTTTCGACCTTTCAGAGATTTCTCTGGGTACACAGGACTCCCTCCATTACTTCCTTCCCCACGAGGAGAGCACTACTAAAAACAGCTGTGAAAAAGTTGTATTTTGTTGTGTCCATTTTTTTCCCTTTACACACATCCATAATTATCACGCTTATTGATCATTGTCTGTCATCTGAAACATTATGAGAATCATGCCACAGAATCTACTAAAAGAGTAAAGAGTACTCAAAGCATTTTGCTTCTTGTGCGAGGTAGAATTATTCTGCAGCAAAAACAATAGCATTAGTAATACAAAAAGATGCTTTGGATTCTACACTTCATTTTCTCCATCAAAGATCATTTAAAAAGTAAACTTTTTAAATTTATGTATTCTGAAGCTTCCATACTATCTCTGAAAGTCAAATTAACATTCTCTAGATAAATATATCTCCTCATTTTAATGTTTAATAAGGACAACATACTTCTGGAACTCCTGACAGATTTACTGAGATTAATAGCAAACAAAACTAGTAGTAGTCTGCACTGATGCTTTAATTAAACATCCCCAGGCATTTTTCTATGTATTTCTCCAAGGCATGCACCACAGCCTATTAACCAGGCCTATTTCCTCCAGGGTAACAGCAGCTCCACTACTTTAACCATCCAGCTGCCATTGTTTCAAGCACATGTGTGTGGGGGAAGGCTATATCCTAGTAAACAGAGAAGTACAGCCACGTTCAACAAAAGTTGTTATTTAATACACACTTCCTTTGTGCAATGCAACGTTGCTTTTCTGTCATTTACTTCCAAGATGAATTGCCACCAACAAAAATTGTTCACTTTGCCTTCAAGGCAGACAGTCCATTGAAATGTTTACTGCTAGTAAAAGGCCCTGAGAGCTCTGCTTGTCTAAACGGAGTAAACATCTAATAGCAACTCACTAGTGTGTCGCAGCTGCAATCGTCTACTAGGGATAACAGGACATTTCCACTGTGCCTATAGACACTCAATTGCCAGGTGCCTGTATGGGACTACCAATGAAGTCATCAGCGGCAACAAAACGTGATGCTGGGTTTGTGACAGATTTCCAGTCCACTGCCAACTGCCTGAAGGAAATAAACTCAGTGGCACCCTGGTAGTATACAGACACAAAATGATAACAACTTCTGGCCCTTCAATCTGCACTGATGTCGATCCGTGACAAGGCAAAACAGGATCATCCCTCTGTGGCCACTCCTTGCCTCAAGCCCCACAGGCACTGTTTGTACTTGCAAAGAGGGATTGCACTTACTGTATTCCTGAATGTTGAGTTCTTTCACAGCATGGATGTCACTGAGTTGTGCAATACGAGCTTGGACTTTTGTACGTCCTTCTCGACCAGTCATATCAATCTTTTCAATCATCTGCTGTTGCCTGTCAATCCAATACAGCCAGTTTTCAAATACAGTTAGTCCCACAGGCTGCAAGATATTAGAGTCTTCCAAAACGATCCGGTTAGCACCTGCAGAAAGGAAAGAGTGGTTTAGCTCAACTAGAATAAACTGAAATACTATCACAGACATTTTCTACGCTACTCACATCACTATTTTTCACTACTTTTACACTACCAAGTAAGCCTACTAGAAGAACACAAGGAATCCTGGGTCCTCTGATGCAAGACTGATGCATTTTGCAGAGAGATAATATTTTTTTTCCTACTTTCATCAAGAAGACAGTTTTTGTGCTTCAAATATATTTACTGCATTTAAGAAGCATCTGGAGTTGGAGGCTCAGCTCTCATAAGCCTATCCAGTCTTTTATCAATATGATGGGAATTGGTAATTCTTTCCATTCTTCTATCCTTTTTTGGAGAGATTAACTGCTTTGTCTTGGCATACAACAGGGAATAAGAAGACGGATTATTAGCTTGAGTTAACTAATACAAGATAAAATCCAAGTGAAGACAAGGTAGGTAGTACTTTTCACATGAATTATGAGATTAAGGTAAACACTTGACTTCTGACTTCCTCATATTCTTTTGTTTCAACTACATTATCTTCACTAAGGTTTTCATGCTAAATTGGGAATGCTTCTTTCTTCCTAGCGAAGACTGACTTTCCTCAGTTCCTTTAGCAGCCAAATCATCAGTAGCAGCCAAATGGCTTTAGCCTTACACCTCTGAAGAGTATTTGTTGACTTTTATGCTAGATTACCTGGAATTAAATATAGTCAAGAGCAACTGCCACAGTTCATGGTTAACACTCCACATAAACAAAGCATGGATTAAACCTCACTCTTGAGCTCTCAGGTTTTGAACAACATATTTTCCTTCTGTGTATGAGTTAGAAAGTCTCCACTGTCTTTGGACAGTCTTCAGCAATACCTTTAGAACAGCTGCGGACTGTCTTCCGTTTATTTTACATGACATGGTCATTAACACTCAAATATTCACTGATTTTTATCAGATTCTGAGCATAAAATTACTCACAAACATAAGGAATCTGCTTCAATTTTGAAATGCTGAAACAATATCACACAGTCTAAAATTAGGCCACGGCTTGAAAATTTACATATAAATCCTAGTATTTCATATACCTGGGCTTATTTTTCACTTTTACTACAGTAGACAACAGCTTTGCATATGTCCATCCACAAACTAATTTCCAAGTTTATATATTTGGTCCCGCAAAAATATACTAAGACAACTGAATATCACAAAAAAAATTTACCATATCTCTACCATACCCACATAAGATAATGTTATAGGACAAAAGACACCACACCTATATTTTATGATCTTATAATTTGAACAAGTTTATCCCTCTGCTTTGTTTAGCAGCAAGATTGGTTTTTGCTTTGCTGAGAATTCAATCATCAGTATGTCAGTGATGATGACTTACAAACAAATTCAGCTATGGAAAGTGTATTTATCTCCTTTTTACTAAATGCATACAGAATTCAGAAGTTAAGTAGCCTTCCAAACATTGAGCAAGTGGTAACATCTAAAGCACAACATGGAAATTAAAATATTAATCCTCAGCTAGACTGGGCTTTTGCCCACCACTTAGAAATAAAACCAGAAACGATCTGATTAAGAAAAGAGGTTGAGGGATTCTGAAGGAGGCTATACCCAGACTGATGTAGGAATTAAAAGACTGAGTGATGTAAGTCAAACTAAACAACTGCAGCCATCTACTAAGCCCCATGAACATGACTCATTTTATAGGGAAAAGGTAAGAAACAGCAACCTGCATCTCGAGGAGAAGAAAAGCTAAGCTGGGAATAGCGGAAAATGCAAAGATGGCAGGAAGGAATACAGTTAAAACTAAGACCTTGACCTATCCAAATGGAGTCTGTGTGTGCCCTGCTCTGCTACGCCTATGTCAATCAGCATGGTATTTTGCAGTATGCTCCTAAAACTTTGAAGCTTAAAATTTTCATTCTCTTCATGTCTTAATCTTTCTTTTTAATATTTGTGACCAAGTGTAACTGACTATTTCAGACTAAACCAAGACACTGAAATCCCTCCTTCCATAAACCCACAATAAAATTTGAAGCTGGCTCATCAGGGTGCTAGTCCCCTTTATTGGGAATGTCAGATGAAAAGGAGATGTGATTAAGAGGAGATTTGACTCCTGGCATCACCATTCTCTTTCCAGCAATACCTTTCACAAAAAGACTTAAAAACAAGCAAATAAATACAAAAATCAAGACACACCCATAGCTTATTCTATTTCTAAATAAAAATGACTTAATTCCAGAATCATTAGACATTTCCAAATCACACTAATTATTCTGGAATAGAAGAACTAATTTCCAAATAGTTTCCATGGTAGGGAGCTAATTCCAGTCATCTTTTCATAAACAACCCCTTAATCATGTGAAGAATCTGGTTAGCTTCAATAGGATCTCCCATTTGGGCAACATAACCAAGTTCTAACTGCATGCCTGAAGGACAGTGAAGAAGAGAAGGACTGCATCACATAAAAGGCATTCTAGCTCTCCTCCTCTTTATGGGTACTGGCATCCACAGAGTCAACAGAGCAAGAGACTGTGCATGTTTTTAAGAAGCTAACACGCAGAAAAATTTCTCTGCTGGTCAAAAGAGCCTATTAATCAGCATTCCTAAGCACAGGAATGCATCTCAGCAGTTAGCAATTTATCGTGGTGATTACAGCAACCTATTTGTCATGCAAATGCCAAAAAGCAAGAGACTTTTGGAATTACTTTACTTTATGTTTTTTGTAAATATGGTGAGCTTTTACTACACATCACTGGCGATCCAGCAGCCACACCTTTTTAAAAAAATTGCAGAGTCATTTAAGACAGATAAGATTAGAATTTAGACCGATGATCTCCTCTGGTGTCCTAATTCCTGTCAGGTAATAGGCATATAGAGAGAAACAAAGCACATATGATGTTCTGATGCTGCCCATTACTTTACTCCTGCAAGCCCTGGATCTGGGATAGCCTAGAACACCCTGGGATACACCATACCACTTAAAAAAAAAACAAAAAAAAAACCAAAAAAAAAACCAAAACCAACCAATCAAACAACAATTCACTAGCGCAGCTTATGTCTTGTGCTTTAAAACAGTAAGCAGTCAGGATACTGCAGTTCATTACTGAACCTGAATCTTCCAGTGACACGCCACGTTAATCACCGAAAAAAAATTACTATCTTGCTGAGCCTCAATTCCAGTCATCTAGAAAAACTGAAATGTTTTCCGAAACAAAAGCTTATTCTAGCAGCTTAACAAAAGGCTGAAAAGCACACTGGTGTCAATGGAATTACATACTGCTTCTTTGAATGAAGTTATCATGTCATCAGTGAAAGACATTACTACAAACTACCATACTATCGTTAAATTTTTAAACTCACTCACAGACTGCAAAATGTGTCTTTGTGTCCTTATGCATGTATTTATGCTTCTTACAGTAGAATAACACTCAGCTGAAGATCAAGGACATGTACTATTCAAACCAGGGATGGACTTACTGCAGAGGAAGGTGAAATTCTGCCACAGCCCTCCACTAGCGGCAGAGCAAGGGGTGTACATACTCCATCACCTAACACAAATGGTTATGTATGTGCTCAGAACATCCCAGCACTCCCATCAGCAATATCCAGCTCAGCTCATATCACTACAAATTACTACCAAAGCCACATGAGACAGCTGAGTTGATCCAGCAGCTTGCTGGATCTGGCTAGTAAGAGACTGACTGCATGATTTTGCCTCTTCTCTTGCTCCAGTTCTGGTTGTTTGGTGGACTCTTGCTGAACCAATTCAGTTTTCCAAGCCAACAGAACACTGTTCACTATTCCTCTTCTTCTGTATACTGTTGTTAGGTTATTGTTTTCCTTACGTGGTTAAGTGAGCTGAATCAACTCATAGAAGAGGTCAGACAAGCAGCATAACCAACCTTAAGAAGCACGCAAAGGGAATTCCATAGCTGGAAGAGGAGTTTTTTTCCTTTCGAGAACAGAGAGATGTTAGATCTGCTCTATCCTTCTCACATAAATGACAGGTACGTAAGTGACCTGCACACCTGCTGCTTTAACTCTGCAGTAAAGATTTTTCCACTAACGGGAAACTTTCCTCTGATTGACAGATTACTGCACCAAAACCAATGCCTTTAAAAACAACCCTCTCCCTCCTCCCCTTTCCAAAACTGCTGCAATTTATTTGTGAACTGAATTCGGGAAACCACACAAAGGTCTTGCAGTGAGAAACTGAAGTAAATAGCATGTGTAGCAATTAATAATGCAAATCATAGATAAAGGCATGAGACTGTAAAGGCATGCTGCATGAATCATGCACATTCCCTGGCTGGGAATTTAGGGAGCGATTAGAATCACAGTACAGACTGTTTACAGTAGGAAGGAAAAGACGACACCTTTCTCTGCATTCCCCCACACCCACACCACACAAATGAATCACTGAATTAAAGTGCTACTCTACCTGAAAGGTCACTGCTTTCAATTCTCCGCAGGTCTGAATCAGCCCAGAACAACTTGCCTAGCTGGCTGTCAATAGCTAAGGCTATGGGCTTGCTCAAACCACTGAAAAAAAGGACCTCTCGTTCAGTTCCATCCAATGCTGCTCTCTCAATTTTAGGAGACCTTTCCTGTAGGTTGGTGAAATACATGTATCTGGAATAGGAATGATTAGAGGAAAAAAAGTTTATTTGATCTTTCCACATTTTTGCTATATGACCAAGACATCTTAACAAATGTCAAAGGTGTTTTTATTCTGGCAAACAGAAGTCAACCAGCAGCAAGAAAACAATTTGAGTCTCAAGACCTTCAGCCTGAATTTCCCCACAGCACTCTTTCAGCTACATACCCTTTCTCTGGATTCACCACAATGGCCCTAGGCCTGTCTTGATCTCCTTTGAGCACCACTCCCATGGGTCTCCCATCCAGGTGTGTCACATTGATCACATTAGTAGCTTCGCAGGTCCAGTAGATATAGCGGCTGTAGATGTCAATGCTCAGGTCATAAGGCTGTGTATCTAGGTTCTGATTGGGAACTGGACTTGTCACAACAGTGAGGCTCTACAAAGGAAAGAAAAACAACCCACAGAAGAGTATTTAATCTGATCCAACATGAGCAATTTTATTTGCTATGGATGCATCACATTAAAGTACTGCTCAGCAAAAGGAAGCAGCCAAAATACTATCATTAAGTAAGGAGACACCCAGGTCCAGTTGCCCCACCAACACCTTTAATCAGATATAGACACTTAGTCCTGATGGTTTGTTGTAACGGTGATCATGTAAGTTGGCTGCAGCTTGTAAGAATTAGGAAGTTTGGCCAATAAGTCCAAACTGTCTCTATGTTGAAAATTCAGGGTCAGCTTCTTTGTTTCCTCTGTTTTCTTGACAACTCTAAGTTCAGTTGGGATAGACCCAAACCCCGCACATTTAGCACTCTACAACAGAAATGCATCACCACTAATACCCAAAGCTGCTGCTAAATGGATAAAAACACAGGCAAAGTGAGGTCGCATTCTTCTCCATTGCTGCCATCACACCTGGGGGACATAACATAAGGATGAATAACAAATGGGAAGGCAACTCTGCTGACAGACAGAAAGGATATCAGCTAGCGTAAGACAGTGACTTGAGAGCATTTCCACCTAACACCTTTCTGCTTCAAAGTTCTTGCCTTCTACTGGTCCGGACCTCTGGAGTTCACATGCTCTTATTTTTAAAAATTTATTTTTTAAAAAAGAAACTGCATAGTCTTCCTATAGTGAAAAGTGAACCTAACTGACATCTTTCATGAACTTTTCAAAAAAGCTCAAGAGGACTGATAACTCAACAAAACATGGCCTTACATAATCTTTTTGGAAAACTACATGCTTTTGAGGTGAGCAGCCTCCAACCCTCTTACCCTCAAATTAAACTTCACCAGAAAATTTGCCTAACTTTCTTATTTGGGTTGTCACCTCTATGAAAGGGTGTGCCTACAAGTCTTGCATTTGTTTATTCTGCTGAAGCTGGCAAAAACCTGGTGTCTTTGACTGGTTTTGGGTGTTAAATTATTTAGATATTCCAAAATGAAAACCATTGCAAAATTAAGAGTTAAGGCTGAAGGGCACTTTGGCAGGATCCAACTTCCACCACACCCACCACCAGAAACCACACTCTCTTACAAATTAAACTGAATATAGCACCTCTGTATTATTAGCTTAGTGTGCCATTCCTCCTTCATTCAAAAAATAAGGAAGAAAAAAAAAAATCTATTTTAAAATGGGAAAATGAATAAGCAGTCATTGCTCATAATTAACCTCACTAAACCTGTATCACCTTTTGCCTTCTACCTTACTCTACTTTTTCGGTATTCCCCGGTTAAATATGTTTTCCCAAGCCTGGTACGTCTCTTACAGGTCACTAGTTTCAACCTTCTCGCTCAGTGCCTCTCTAGTTGACAACAGCTCTCTTCCTATCCACCACCAAAGCCTGGGAGGCTTCAGACACAGCTGTGCACTCACAAAGTCCCACCCTCTTCATGTTAGAGTCAATGCCCCTGCACCCTGCTCATCTGCAACTCTTCCTTCTCTCTCACACACTCAGTTTCTCCCAAGAACCCTCCCTTCCATGTTTCACTTCTCTCAAACAGAGGTTTCCAATAGCCCCCAGCCAAAAGGCAGTGTTGAGCAAATAATGCACTGTGAACAACAGCATCTTTAAATTAGCCTTGGTTTTCCACAGTTTATTTCTTGCTGCACCTTCCAGATTACTGGCCAAGGACTCCAGAAGTCACTTGCTTTGTCACATGACAGCTAGTCTTCTACAGGAAGTCCATGTGTCTAAATTATTCATGTACAATCATTCAGTGCTGGGTGTAGGGCATGCCTCCATCATCTTTTAGTAATTCCATCACCCGCAGTGTACCTGGCTGCCGTCTTCCTGTGCCTTCCGGATGATGTTCTGACGAGAATCAATCCAGTACAGCTTCTTATCCAGGGGGTCATAATCGATGGCTCGAACGTTCCTAAGACTGTGGATAGGGAGTATGATATCTGGACTCTGCTGCTCATCTATCACCATGCGATTAATTGCATTCTTCTGACTGAACAACAGAAAGGTTGTAGGAGCTTATGGATTAAAAAAAAAAAAAAAAAAAAAAGGAGAGTGAAACGGTTACACATAGCAATGATGTTGGGTATTTTTAAGTTCCATAACAACAACTACTATATAAAACCAGAGAGTACCTATTATTTTATTCCCCTTCTCCCTCTTCCTTTGCCAAAAAAAACCAAACCAAACCCCTAAAAAACGCAACTTCTGATAGGTTTGGAAAGCCTTTCAAATGACTTCTTTTTACTATAAATGTCTGAACGTGGATGTGAGAGGCAAAGGTAATTTTGTAAGTTGCAGGACTACTGAACGTGAAGCCTTCTGTCAAAATAACCTCAAAGAACAACGATCAGCCATACCTCTCAAGGAACTGTCAAGTTTCTTTCTAAAGGGGTCCAGGGGAAATGCAGCTCCACTATTTTGAAGTTGAATCTTTTGCTAGATACACTTCTACTTGCAGAGGAAGCTGAGCAAAAGCCAGGACAGGTTCCTTACTTAGAGGTCCCAGGGAAGAGAGATTGCCATTAGAGTGGTTCAATCCTGTTCCCACAAATCCTCTTTCTGGCTGCACTGCAATGGAACATCAACTAATTCACAGGAAAATTTCTTAGGTGTGTGCAAGGCTGCATTTTTGAAGAAAAATCTCTTAACTCTTCTCAAATTTATCTATCTTTCTTATTTCTAGGTGCTTATCTGAGAACGCTAACCTGCAATCAGAAAAAAAGTCTGATGCTCTGCTTTGGCTTTTCAAATGCCCAACAAAAATTTCCTGGGCAAATTATTTTTTTTTCCTATAAATACCATCAAACATCAGAAAATAAGACCTCCTCACCCTGTATAGCTGTAGTTTACCAGCTGTATCTCACAGTAAGTGCACAAGATATTTAATACATCGTTAAAAAGAAATTATCCCAGTTATTACACAACTGGGTCAGAAATCAGAGGAGGTAGTTAAAGCATTTTCCCTTTTCATGGTGTTCCTTTCAATAATGGGCTACCTGGAGCCACTGCTGTGCAAGACGGCACAAGAGCCAGCAGCCAGAAATGCAGTTTGCAGCCCTGAAGTCTGTACAATCAATTCTCTATAGCACAAGTCTGGGGAGATTAGCAGTGGGACACTGCACTCATTCAATTCAGCCTGCAAAACAGGTAAGGCAGCACCTTGGAAAGGGGAGGTAGCAAAAGTCTTCCAGAGAACATCATCACCTTGCTTTGTTATTTTAGGCATACGCTTTGAACATTTATTCTGGCTGCAGGAAAAAAAGGCAGCGAGGGGAGTTTCCTTGGTAACTAACACTCAATCCTAACATCCTATAACAATCAGGCCTAATTGCAAGGCATTTTTGCTTTCTGGAAAACCTGTATTTCCCCTCCAAGCGTTTCTCCAATAATTTAAGCCGCCTTCTACTTAACTCTAAACTGTAGAAGAAAGCACAAAAAAAGAAGCAAAACAAAGTTTATATGAATGTGTACAGCAAAATAACAAATTCAGAAAACATCAGAATTCTTACCAAGCAGTTAAGAGAGTAATGGAAAGGGAAAAAGGCATAAGATAAAACAGTGCAGGTAAACATACCATCATAAGCACCTAAAACTCCTTCCACTTTTCCCCAAAGACACCTCCTCACTAAGATTGCCTGGCTTCCAACTTTGAATTGATGGCTCATTATAAAAAGCAACAGCAGAATTTCCCCCCTTGAGTCCCCACATCTTTGAAACCCTGCCAATTTCAGAAATCCCTTCCCAGTTTTCATTATTCTCCCTCCTAATAGTCACACATTTTAACTATATTTTTGGCAAGCAAATGGAGTGCAATGAGCATGTCCCCTGTGTAACACTGCCTTCAAACTTCACGACACGTGGTAGGTCTGATTTCATCAGAGCAGTGTGCCCTTCCCGTAATTAAAAGAATCTATCCACGCATGAGCAGGGTGATCCAGAAGGCAGGAACGGGCCTCTAGGTAAGGCTTGGACTAATAATAATATACCCAGGAGTGCATAAGCAAGTAAAACAGGCAAGAGAAAGTAAAAAGGATTCATGCTCCAACTAGAGTGGCCAAGAGAAAAATTAAACTATACGCAGAGAAGCCTAAGTCTCCAATTACATACAAATGAGAAGTTGGAAAGTTGCCAGGTTTGAACATGGCAGAAGGAAAACTCCTAATACCTCACAAACAGCCCTGAACGGTACTGCGGGGAAATGGTTCTATTTGCTCACAACATATTTCCTGTATTTTTCTCCTTCCTTTGTCACCAAGAGCATTTTCAGAAGAAAACATGACCTTTGATCATTTTGCTACTTATTCTCCGCTGGAAGTCAAATTCCTCCACCTACAAAATCACAGTCATCACCAGAGAGGTGCCAGCCATGCTTCTAACTCGCAGGAAGGTGTGAGTGTTAGAGTACAAAAATTCAGTTGTCATGCAAGTGCCCCTTGTAATAAAAAAAAGGAAAAGAGTAGTACAGGACACACAGAGGGGTAGAAAAAGCAGAGTTTTTCAAAGAGTATGATTTAAAAAAAAAAACAAAAAAAAAAAAAAAAACCCCCAAAAAAACCCCATGAGGCAGCATTCGTGGAACAAGCTGTCCTGCTTTTGGCTTTAAAACAACAGTTTGATCACTCTGCTGCTCACGCATGGTGCAGACAAGATGCAATCTGTCTCTACGTACCATGAATCTCTTCACCCATCGACTAATCTGAATGACACCAGTGGAAATCAGCCATCCAGTGTGGCTGCCAAAATTATGAGAGCTTCACTGGCAGCAAGTTACTGGGAGATAGATAAATTATTTGGTTAAAAACTAATTACACACAGCCTTTGAGGCCTTGTGGTTTGCATTCTGCACAACAATAAAGAAAAAAAGGGGCTTGGCTGCACTGAGATTAGAAATCTGAATGCTGGGTTGACCGTGGAGCCAAGCCTCTCCTACCGAGGAAGAAACACTTTTGGGGGTACAAGAGTGGCCCACCTCAACATCTCATCACTTAGCAAACAGAACTACTACAGAATTAAAGGCTATGCAAAGTCCAGAGTATAAATCAAACTATGACATATCCTTTATGTCAGGCAAGATTAGAAATAAGCAAGCAAGCACTTGAGGAGGGTTTGACAGACAGATACAAAACCAAAAGCATTTTCAGCCTTCCTGCTTACACAGATCTAGCTGAGTCACTAAAAAGATTCACTAGAGCCACTCTTCTTATTTTATTGTGATACTGATCTGTCACAAGATTTATTTTTTTTTTAGTAGTTTTTTTTTTTTTTTTTTGCTTTCAATATCCTGTCTTTTATGAAAAGTCAGTAGGATTTTAGTGTTAGAAAACTATATTTAAATATACCCTGTTTTCTGTGGAGGAAGGGAGGCTAAGGAACCAAAATTTTTTCAAATACACATTTGGGATTAAAAACAGAAACCAGCTTTAACTTGGCTTATTGGCAAACAAGCTTCTCCACCTCATATAAAAATAAAACTCTGCTTTCCTCCAGGTATAAGGCTTGCATATGTTACTAAACACATCTGCTTCTCTGTTTTATTTTCATTCATTAGGACTCACCACTACAAGTCCTGTTGTCAGAGTTCAAGGAATAGTGAGCTGGGCAGCCACAGACAAAACCACCAACAGGGACAGCTAAGCACAAGTGGGAGCAGTGACCATTGCTAGAGGCACACTCGTTCCAGCCTGCCTGCCTGGAGGAATGGAAGACCAAGATGTCCATAACGTAATCCAAATGCCCTTGGATGATAGTTCGGTTCTGGCCACTGGTCTTGTTGGCTCGTTCAATGCTACGCCGGCTCCAGTCTGTCCAGTAAATGTAATCTTGATACTGAGTCAAGCCGAATGGGTGAGGCAAGTCATCAGCTATGATCTCACGGTCAAGGCCTGTTTCAAAAAAGGAAGGGAGAGAAAAAGCAAAATTATATGGGGACAAACAATATGCTGTGTAATGCTGTTGGACACGTCCCCTGCACAGAAAGGTTAACACACAATTACTTTAAAGTTACTATTTCATTATTACAAAAGTAAATTACATAGTAACGTACAATATTCAAAAGACCATCTGAATTCTCAGCACCTATCACATAAACGTGCTAATCCTGCTTGTTATTCACAGAAGAAAAAGTATTTTACCAAAGAAAAAAGTCTCAGTTTTGAAAAATTCTGTCCTTTCCCTCCTTCCCAAAACAAATAGGTTGCCTCTGAAGGAGATACAGGATCCTAACACTGTATTACAAGTTCAGCATCTCTTGCACTACACTGGGGTCTCTATCCACTGCTTACAGTGAGAAAATTGTTATGAGCTTAATAAAATTCTACATTCTATTATGAGAAAAATTAAATGCATAAGGTTAAACTAACCTGTCTCTGGAATGCTGTAACAGGAAGGAGTAGTCAGAAACTCAAGGCAGGAAACAGTTAATTGTGTATACTGTGGAAATGTTAAGAAACCTTAAGGAGCAGGGCATGGGGAAGGAAATTATTTCAACCGCATTATTTCAACCACTTCGTTACCACGGGATGTCCTGCTGTCTAGTCACAGAAAATGAACAGAGATTACGAAGCGAGAAGTCATTCCCTCTTTGCACAAAGACGACGAGGATGCACAGCCCTGCACTTTGCTGTCATTAACCACAGGCACAGGGAAGATGAAATTCTAATGCTGTGTCCAGTTCCACGGTACATAGGGGAATGCTGAGCCAGCCTCAACAGCACACCAAAATACATGAAAAGCTGAAGAAAAGCTTTTATGTTAAATACAATTTCTACAAAGCATTTTCCTGTTTTGGTCTTTTTCTAGCTTTGTTCCACTATTGCAAACGTACTGCTTAAAGTAGCCTAACTCTTTTAGCCTTAAATATTGGCTAGTGATAACGCTAATCTGAATAATTTGGCACACAACAAGACAGTCTACTCCTGTGGGTGCTGAGAAGTTAAAAAAAGATACCGTGCAAATCTGAGAGTTCTGGGGTCCTCAGTACACTACCCTGGGAGAGTGAAAGAATAAAATATGTAAAGACAAGTTTATGAAACAATCACACAGACCCCAGTGTGAGAACACCCCTCTGGTGACCAGTACTAGCCAGGAAAAGCTCCTTAGTGTGCAGAATACCGGGAAAAAAAGAATACCTGAACCCAGAGGATACCAAGAAAGATTAAAAAACAAATTGTATTAAATTACATTGTGAAAAATGTCCAATAAGCTGTTGTTATCTTGGCTTTCTCTCTGCCTTTCTACAGATGATGAAGTGTTTGTTATGTATTTGCCAGTGTTCTTCACAGCAGTGAAACAAGACTCTCCAGAACACTGAACGCTGACAGCTTTGTCCTACATATAACTGAAAACATGTACAGCTTGTATAATTTTAACTTTGTAAGCAACTGTATCACCTACAAGAAAAATCGAGGCCTTGCTAAATGTGTTGCATAAACGTCAATTATAGAAGCAAATGTTAAAGACACGTGAGTGTGGAAAAATCTATTTTTGTCTTAAGACATTTATCTTTCATTATTTAAGGAATAATTTGCCACAGAGAACTGTGCAAAAGCAGCAGCATCCCCACAATGCTGCCCAGGGCTCTAGGGCTCACCTAGCATGTTGGAGGATTCTATCAGGTTGGTATCGAGGTCGGTCCAGTACAATCGTCTTTTAGCGTAATCAATAGTTAGGCCGTTAGCACGTCCCACATTCGGTACCAAAGTAGTCCGCTCAGTGCCGTCCATAGCAGCTCTATCAATTTTTGGCTTACCACCCCATTCAGTCCAGTACATAAATCTGATTAAAAGGACAAAGGAAAAGAAAATAGTCACATTTATCCAAAAGAGAACTCAAGGGGAGAAATAAAAAAAGCCAAAACTCCTTAGAAAGAACAACAGAAAAACAAGAGCTGTAAATTTGAGCATTTATTAAGCCTCATTACACTAAACATCTTTTCAAAATACAAGCAAGGAAGTAAGTCAGGTTTCCTCAAAATGCTTCAAACATTATTTTTTCCACTGGGAGCTGGATTTTCACCAGCAAGTTCTGTATGAAAGCACTTCACTCTTAACTAATCCATCCATGTCAGGTAAGAAGCAAAAAAGGCTGGCTGTTGGGCACCTTCATTATACCTAGTTATTTAGCAAGATATTATCCATAGTCTTTAGCTTCTGTTTCTATTTAGTTGTCCATCAAATGAAGAAATACAAAAAGGCAAATATGCAGGTTATTTTTGTTAATAGGTGCCACTGCTCAGCTCCTTGCAAGTCAGTCAGTCAGCTATGTATTAGTGCGCTACACTTCAGTCAAGGGCAGAATAATACAAAACTGTAAGGCATTTCCACTGGAGCAAAACTATAAACTATTACCTACTCATATGCCAGTTTATGCCTCAGTTGGCGGAAGCAGACTTGTACATGCTTACGTTTTCCTCAGGCACTGTACAGTAGCGGGCTGTATAGTTGACATTTGATGTAAAGTATTTAGTCGCTTCTTCCAAAATGTACAGACAATACCATTTTAAAAATGAATGAGATTTAGCTAGCTAATTTTTACACTTTTATTCTTTAATACTTCTAGTAACAAACACCTATGAAAACCTTTAATTTCAACCAAACACAGTGGGAAAGGTTGCTTCAGAAATGGATGATTAAGGGAAAGCTATTCTTTAGACATCAGGAATACTTGTTAATTTTTCTTAAAAATTTTGCAAGTACTCTGTGTATAAATTTTGCAAGTTGTACACAGCATGGACCCAAGTACTAGAATTGCCCCCATGGTAGCAATGTCATGAAAACTTCTATATAAAGTACAACGACATAGCTCAGCTGTATGACAAAAGGAAAAACAGGCATTCGGGCTCAGAAATGAAGTAATTTTTTTTCCTGGTCTGCGGTGAAGAGACAAAGCATTGAATTATAATAGCTTAAAACGAGAACCATCCATAGCAATCTTTTGTTACAACTGAGTAACTAGATCTAACAATCTGGTCTTGGATGCGCTTTGATGTACTTGTCCAGGCAGCCCCTGGCATGTCAGGGCTGAACCCCATCTACGTGTCCCCCTGGGGGCAGTACAGAACTTTGTTTGACTAAGCACTGGGACAGTTGCCACCACCTTGTTGAAATGAAGCAGGAGGAATGTGTTTGAGCGCTGCTGAGTTCTCCACATTGCTGCAACTCTTGCAGTGTCACTGGAAACGGTGATAATTTCATAACACTTGAAAATGCATTTGTAAAATAAAAAAAAAGCAATGCTGCTATAACCTAAAAAAGGTTTTGCAGTAATTAGTTCATGTCAAATGACCAGTTCATGGTAGAAGAGCTATTTCTGAAGCTAAATGGTTTTGCCTTGCCTTGTCCCGCTCCTTCCTCCCTCCCCCTGCTTATTGCCCTACTTTTGCTATTACATTTGAATCCAACTGAGAAGTTTCTTCTCAGGAGATCTTTCATTTTGAGGATAGGTGGGTAGAACTGTTTCCACTCTTTCTCTGTCGTTGCTTCCCTTGTCCATACCAACTAAAAAGGCTCCCTTATCTGAAGAAAAGAACAACTTCCTTATTCTCCCCCACTCTTAAGTTAAATCATTTAATACCTTTATTGGACCCTAACTTGTGATAAAAAGGATCCTCATTTTTAAAAGGACAAATATTTCCTTTTCAATGCTATAGTCCTTTTCTAATTAAAGAATTCCATAAACCTAAAACTACTTTGATTCTGTAGTTAATTAAAAAACTAAATATAAATCCCTTTCTAATGAGCTGCTCTGATTTTTTTTTTTTGGTAGTATTCTTAATGATTATTCAGGACATTAAGCGCGTATTCCTCCAGCCGTCATACTCTAAATTACCAGGTTGTATTCCCCAGCTCAGTTCTCTCAGGATTTACATGCAGTGCCTAACTAACATGCCCTAGAGGAAGCACTACGATGTTGTTGTTCACTGTTCATAAACATAAAATTAAATCAGTAAGTTACCCCTCAGCAGGGTCCAATGCCAATGCCCGCGGACTGTCGAGATCTTTCCACACCAGCACTTGGCGATGCTGTCCATCCAGCTTTGACACTTCTATACGATTTGTTCCAGTATCAGCCCAATACAAGTTCTTCCCCAGCCAATCTACAGCCATGCCTTCTGGGTAATCCAAGCCGAACTCCACAACGTGTTCCAGTGCACTGCCATTCATAAACGCTCTGCTGATGGTCTGCAGGGATACAAAGATACACAGGCAAATTAGAAATTTTACCAGTCTGTCATTGGGCTGGTTGTTTTCTTTGTTGCATTTTAAACACTTTCAGATTTTAGGCATCTCATAGGAAAGAGGATCTTACAATATGCTGCTTATTTCCAAGGCGAACAATGCTGCTATTCAGAAGTAATGATTTACTGTACTCTATGAATGTATTCATAGAGTCAATTACAATAGCGTTTCACTGGGGAAATAAACGGGATAACCAGTCTGGTTCAATTAAGCAGTCTACATGCCAAAGTGACCTTAATAACTCAGTGCCAACTTCGAGGAGGAAATATTTTGGCTCTCCCAGGACTACACGAAAGCATCAATGTTATAGCACAGAACAATATTTAAAGTAGCCTAATGAAAAAAATTGGGACAGAACAGCAAATAGAAGAAAACAACCTAACAGCTGAACAGCTGATTAGCTCAGTAGGGCAAGTGTTTCAGTATTGCTACTTTAATTGAATTTCACTAAGCATAATTTCTTCTTGGTATTTCATTCAAAAGACTTCTTTTCACTGTCACCATCATGGATCAGCCTGTGATAGCAGACACAGTCAGAATTATATTTTAATAATATATCAGAGTTCAGGCATTCCCTGATTTACCATGACAAGTACCTGAAAGTAAAGGAAGAACATCAGGATGGTATAGAATTCTTTTGGGCAAACATCAGCTTCCTTACTGTGTCCTTAATTTTTCCCCCCACACACACTCCTCATACTCTTAACCCATCAGAAGTTAACACAAAGATTGATTTTTTGTTTACTCCCCAGTTTGGATGCTACCTGCTAATTATACCAGTTTGTGACAGTACACAGTAGGGAAGTTTGTATGTCAGTCTTCATCTGTATCACCCTTAAAAATTGATCAGATCATTGCTTTATTTTTATTTCAAACACAGCTCAAATGAATACCATACCTAAAGTGTTCAGCCAAGTCACCTCTCTCAAACTCACTTAAACACTGTGTTTTTAACTTTTATGATTCTTCAGTTGCAAAGGTCCATAAGTTATTGTTGGCACAACTGCAGAAACTTTCTTTCATTAAAAATTAATTTTTGGTGCTCACAATTAGAATCATAGAATGGTTAGGGTTGGAAGGGACCTTTAAAGGTCATCTAGTCCAACCCCCCTGCAAGGAGCAGGGATATCTTCAACCGCATCTACAATCCATGAAAAAAACAAAGGTAATAACTAGACTCACTGATAACAGAGATAACAGACAGACAATACAGAGATTTCTGTCACTCCATTAACCATATTTAAACACCCACCATCAACTTTTTCAGATTTGTCAGTCTAGACCCTAAACCTGTTTTACAAAGCCTGTGATTCATAATATGTCTCATGCAGTACCTATTTAAGTTAATGAATAGGCAAGACCCATTTTAACTTTCTGACCCAAGACAAGGCTTCCCCTCCTGAAACACATCTGGTAAAACATCTGTGATCTCCAAAACTTCCTGCCATATGGCATTCTTCTCAGCTTTCTGTCAAAAAACTTCGGTTTTGCAAACTTATGCTTTATGTAAAAATGTGTACATTAGATTTAAATTATTTATAGGAGAGAATCCTCATAATATAACAAAAATCTACACCATTCTTAGTTAGAATAAGCTTTTTTACCTATCCCTTGAATCTTGTAAATCGCATTTGTCAATCCATTCTTAAGTATCTCAAGAACCTTGTAACAACTTAATAGCCAATATGTAGTAAACCCTCTACCTTCAGTGAAATGTCAGTCCAGTAAATCCTATTGTCTGTCACATCAAAATCCAGAGCAGAAGCTTCCTTGACTCCGGTGAGTGGAATAGCAACGTTGTTGTTGTTCGTTTCTAAAGAGATGCGTCTGATATCTGCTCTCCGAGAAAACAGCAGGAAGGCTTCTGGGACGATGCAGGTCTTCATATCATTGATGAGCTCTAAGCCTATGGGGCAAGCGCAGCGAAGGCCTTGTGGTCTGTACAGACAAAGATGGCTGCAGCCGCCGTTATCCTCTGCACAAGGGTTTGTACCTAAGCATGCAACAAAAGCAGTCATTGCAAACTGACTTCAGTTGGAAGATGAAGCCAGTCCTCACATGCATCAACAACACTATGAGTTCTTTAAGAAATATGTATATTTTTAAATTTATTTATTTTCAATTTTATTCTCTGAATTAATTTATTTTTGTTCATTTGCTGTAATGCTTTAGATAGATGTTATTCTACTTGGCTGGAAAGTCAGCGCTTGTTTTCCTGACCCCATGAAACAAACCCAGGATTAGGGAAAGGGACCTGGACTCGAACAGCTACTGATGTTCCCAATTCACAGCACAAGTACCGAATGGACTGTAAACGTGTAAGTAAGCAAGCGTATGTTCTGCTGCCTTTCACAGTACACTGGTCCAGTTACATACCCCAACTGTGTTCCTAAACATGAAAAATTTGCAGATCTATTTTCACATCCATTCAACGGTCTCTTCTCTCCAGAATGTTAGTAAAGCAGCTCCTTGCAATACTAACTCGGGTGCCTGCACATGCTAGAAATCCACCTACTAAGAGAGGCCCAGCCCTGCCAAGCTCAATTACCCAAACAGCTGGAAAGAGGGCTGCATTTAAAGCACATGTACCTTAGGGCATCTTGTTAACATGGTAGCAGCAATGCAAAGATACACTTAACTACATTTGATTAATTTCCTGGAGTATATCCAGACATGGCAGCAAGAAGTTGCAAGCCCTATCCCCATAGCAGGATATTCAGGGAACATGATCGAGTTCTGTGATGCAACAGTTACACTGCTACCACTGTTTGGATAGCCAACGATAACAATTTAAAGTTAGATCCTGCTTTTTTACATCACAGAGACTATAGAGTAGAAAGTACTTCAAGTTATTTTTAAATATGATTTTGCAGTATGAATATGAAAAGCACTGAACAGACTAAAACTGGCTTATTCTTAGCTTTTGCATACCAGGAACACATGTTCAGATTGGAAGATGAAAAGCTGCTACAGCTGCAGTTTCATAAACAGCTAGGCTAATCTAATGGCTGGCTGTTACAAAGAGAAGTTCTAATTTTCCATGATCTTTCTTCTCCCCTTACTGGATCCAGAGTTGTTCAGACCTATGAGTCGCTCTGAATCCCAAAGAAGAGGAAAATTACCCATTTTGGGGGGTGCCTGGTTGTTTTCCAGCTTCATAGTCTTCCAAGTCAGAGAACTGAAGCACCTCCCAAAACACCCACTGGATTCTATCAAACTGCAGCCTACAGTTATTGTGGAATAAAACTGGATTCTGCCCATTTCTAAAAAAGTGATCTGGTATAAAGTGATATCTGCAGAAAAGCACTGCTGAAATTTTCTATTTCATTTCACTTGTCCGATTAGCAGTCTCACTCACCAATTATCTGGTGGACATTTGTAGCTTTCAGGCCCATTAGATCAGGCAATTGATCTATAATGATCTCTCTTTCTGCTGTACGCTTATGTACGCGTTCAATACTGCGTCTTTGCCAATCTGTCCAATAAACATAGTCTCCCAACAATGTGAATCCAAAGATATGAGGCAGCTTGTCCTCCACCAGAACTCTTCTCCCAGTTCCATCAGCATTCATGACCTACAGATACATAGAAACACAAACTTTTTATGTATACAGAATAATTCTGTCACTATTTATCAGAGATTCATTAACTAGCTGCTGCACACTTAGACTTCAAATCAAAAAAATAATCTCCTAACCATTACAATGCTATCAATGTTACACAGAAGTCTAATAAAAAAAAAGACTGTATTTCAACAGGTAGTTATTTTAAAAGCCACGGAGGATCTCTTATGTATAAGGCTAGTCTCATAAGCAGATAATAAAGTGAAATTATGACACAACATTCCTTATATTTACTTTAGGAACTAATATTATGTGTGCCTGTTAAACATTGACTCTCTCGTTTCTGACTTATGCCTCTTGGTTTAGTTCTAAATGGCAGGCACTGTGTTTTACATGAATGAAAACAAGCTTACAATGTGAAGGAGTCCCGGCTCAGCATCTTGTAGTCCACAGTCCCTCCTAAGTGAGCTTTGCCCAGGTTACAGACAGCAGTAAGAGGAGGCCCCACATAAATACTGGGAGGCAAATAGCCAAGAAGATCTACAGAATAGGTTTATATTCCCAAGTCTGAATAGAGAACCAGTTTTATATTCTTCAAAATTAAGTTCAGTATTTTTGTACTGGAAGAAGGAGTAATAGTCTGTAAATAACTGCATGCTTTTGATCAAGACACTTGAATTTTCTGTCATTTTTCTCTACTGCTAAAAAGAAGTAACACCTCATTTCCTCAAAGAGGTACTGAAAGGATCAATTAAACATATGTATGCATGTTCAAGTGATCAAGTCCCTTACAAATGCCAAGTAAAATGATTCAGCACTGCAATTTTATACAAAAGTTACTTCTGAAATATTTATGCTTGTTTCAAGTTTACAGCATGTACACTACCCTTCCAAAAAAAAAAACCAAAACCAACAACAACAACAAAAAAAACCAAACCACAAAACAAAAGAAAAAAATCCACCTTAATATAAAAACTTCCCAAAACAATGTGATTCACAAAATTCAAGGTAGCATATTAATCCCCATAACATTAAAACATCCTTCCCACTACCCAAGGATGTTCCAAGTTAATGACTGGAAAAAGGGTGACTTACTAAATCATTATTTTCAAATCTCTCTCACTTGTCTTGTGAAATTAAGATAGCCATAGACAAGTCTGTATGATTTCCCATTATTCCCATGGCTCAAACCCAAAGACTTGTGCAATGACAACCTTCAGGATCACTTGGTTTAATAACTCTGGCTAGATGGCTGATGTTTTGTGGTCAGAATAATTTCCTAGTGGATGGGGAATAAGAAAGCTAGACTGGAGCAACTCCTACCTTTTGCTTACCCAAGCACAGATGGGGAGGAAGGAAAGAAATAGAGAAACAGAACTGAAACCCATACCTTTCTCAGCATACAGTACAATGTGCACATTAAGAAAATAATTTTAAGTTTGCTAAAAAGTGGAAGAAAATGTTATAATCTTCACAATTCAATTTCTCCTTAAAACCATCCCATCATAGACTTCCTGACATTACTGCACTTGCCCTCAGTATGTTAGAACAGGAATTGAATCTCCACATGCACACTTCCTACAGAAAAATGAAAGGGGGTCTGCACAGTTGCTAGTTTGTAGCAATATGCTCTGGATTTACTTTTTTTTAAAAAAGCTCATAATTAGTCTGTGGAATTAGCTTACTAAAAAATCCTCAGTCTAGTAACGTATACCATACACTTCTACAAATGCACTAACACACACCCACAATAAAAATAAGTTGAGCATTACTTGGTGAAATGTTTTTTTTTCCCTGCGTTCTCACTAAGATCCTTTAGAAAGTGAAGTGTATTACTTGCAGCTGCACTTTGCATTACAGTGCATTTACCATCCTAAAGCTGCAACTTACGTCCTTTACACTGATAACCAAGTCCAAACATAGCTTTTCCTATCACAGATTGTTTAGCTGAGCTCAGAGCCCAGCACAGTTGCCTAATTTCTGGACTTCCTTTTGAAAACAAGCCCTACTATTCCGCTTATTCTACTTCAGAAAATTTCAGCAACTGCTGGCTCTCTCAATTCCTAGCAGTATGCCTCCTAGACTCTATTTTGCTAAATGAGGTTGCTAAACAACAGAGTAATGCTTAACTTTAGAACTATGGACACAGATTTAACATCTGTAAAATAAACTCTGAGTTATAGTCAAGCCCACCATTCCTTCAAGAAACCATTACCACTACCAAGCAAAACTGGTCATCCTCTTTTGCCTACCGCCCCCTTTTTAACCATAACACAGTCATCTTGCATTTCTGCGATGACTTGTTTCCCCCTCCCCCTTAAACTAGAAAGATGAGTAATTTGCTGGGAACTAATTAATATAAGGCAATTAGTGCTTACTAAGCAGACCAAATGGATATACAGAATGGACGGATGTTGCGAAGTGAATTGACTAAAACCACTCAGTAACAGCCACTAAAATATCACTATCACAAAGCAGTATCTTTAGATACTATGCCTTGTGCTTATAAAAGGAAGAAACTTCTATATTTAAGGGGTGCCTAACTACTGGCAAAGAGAATTAGTTTGAAGGTATGTGGTGTGAGATGAAGTTTCTTTGGCAAACTTTAGAAGAGGAGCTGTACAAATAAGTGTCGTCTTAGACTGAAAAAAAAAGTCAGGAAAAGAGAAGGAAGGACTCAAGGATTAAGTAATTGCTTCCAATCAATTTTTGTTTTGCCACATACAGGTTATTTTGAAAGACAACTTTATGTCACCTAGACAAAACAGGCCCCTATCTGAAAGTACTTGCACATGCCTGCCACCATACTCCCACTGCGATCTCACCTGAGCACATCCGTGCAATATTACTTAATATAAACATCTGTGCATTAGCAGCTGTGTACCACCATATGAATAGTCCCATGGCACCACGTTGTCTGTACTCACTTTGGCTGCATTTTAAGAGATTTGAATAGAATTTCATCAGTAGTCTACAGAACCAAACAGTCTCATGTAAAGCAGAAGGAAAGCAACAACATACCCCTTGCCTTGGGATAATACATATAATAAGCACAAGGAAAAAGAAACAAACACTGATCAATCAATTTCAAAGGATTTCAGCATCATCTTTTCACATACTGAAATTCAGGTGACAACCGAGCCCCAGCCAATACTGCTTTATGGATTCATTCCCCTTCTCCAGCCCCAGACGAATCAGCTCATCACAGTGAAGCCTACCCCCACAGAATCCCCCATACGAGAAACCCACCTTCTGCTGCTATGAGGCAGCGTCTCCAGCGGTTTATGTTGCTTTAACCACAATGTGGTGTGGGTTTCACATTCTGAGGCCATTCTGAATACTGCAAACCACAGTGAGAATATAGCCTACAACAGGAAACAGATGTGGTGCAACCACAAACAGTACCTTTACTGAAAGAGCGAGTAGTTCCATGAAAAAAAAGAAAATTAAGTACAAAATTTAAATGGACTCAGAAAAAATACCAGATATCTTGCCTGTAGGATAAGAGCTTTGCTTATCCTAGAGGAATAATGAATGCAAACCTATGGCCTTGTGAAAATACAGCTTATTCAAAATAAATGATTTATTGGTAAAAATGTGGTTGTATTTTAAGATGCTGTAGTTAGTGGTTAGCAGGAACAATAAAAAAAAACAAACCGAAGTATCACTTCAATTTTAAAATTACAGACTAGATTGCACAGTGATACATTCTAAGGGTCATTCTTGCTGTCAGATACCCTGTATTCAACTCACTCTTGAATACCATATACTATAACTGTAATAAATAGACTACATCCTATGTCCAGCCACATCTTGAAAACTTGCAGTGTTGGGGACTCCACCACATCCCTCAGGAGGTTAGTCCAGTGAATGAGTGCTTTCATTGTAAAATACTTCTTATATTGAGATGAAACCTCTCCCAGTGCAACTTGTACCTGTTGCCCCTGTCTTCTCCATAAGAGTCCTTCTAAAGGGAGACCCTCCATTCTCCTTGTAGTTGCCCTTTAAGTATGAGGAAACTGTGATGAGGTCCCCCTGAGCCTTCTCTTCTCCAGGGAGAAAAGACCTAAATCCTTCAGTCTTTCCTTAGAAGGCAAGTTCTCCTGCCCTTTGATCATCTTTGTTGATATGATGGCCCCATACTGAACAGCATGGGGCCAGGTATTGATCCCTTGGGAACCCCACTTGTGACAGGCTACCAGCCTGAGTAACAACCACTGATCACCACGCTCTGAGTGTGGCCTGTGAGTCAATTTCCTACCTACCTCACTGACCACCCATCCATTCTCTATCTTGCCAGTTTGTCTACAAGGAGGCTGTGGGAAACAGCATCAAACACTTTGCTGAAGTCCAGATAAACAACATCCACTGCTCTCCCCATGTTGACAGGAAATGTTACCTTGTTGTAGAAGGTGATCAGGTTGGTCATGTGACTTGCCCTTGGTAAATCCGTATTGGCTTTCCCAATCATCTGCTTCATCTGGCTTGTGATATTTCTAGAATGACTTGAGGTACTGGAAGACTGCTGTAAGGTCTCCCCAGAGACCTTATATAGGCTGGGCAGAGAATGGATCGAGACCAGCCCTGAGGAGAGGGACTTGGGAGTGCTGGTGGACGAGAAGCTCAACATGAGCCGGCAATGCACCCTTGCAGCCCAGAAGGCCAACCGCATCCTCAGCTGCATCAAGAGGAGCGTGACCAGCAGGTCGAGGGAGGTGATTCTCCCCCTCTACTCTGCCCTGGTGAGACCCCACCTGGAGTACTGTGTCCAGTTCTGGAGCCCCCAACATAAGAAGGACATGGACCAGCTGGAGAAGGTCCAGAGGAGGGCCACAAAGATGATAAGAGGGCTGGAGCACCTCTCCTACGAGGGCAGGCTGAGAGAGTTGGGGCTGTTCAGCCTGGAGAAGAGGAGGCTCCGGGGAGACCTGATAGCGGTCTTCCAGTACCTCAAGGGGGCCTACAAGAAAGATGGGGAGAGACTGTTCAGTAGGGCCTGTTGTGATAGGAGTAGGGGCAATGGTTTTAAAATAGAGGGGGGTAGATTTAGATTGGACATTAGGAAAAAATTTTTCACCATGAGAGTTGTAGATCACTGGAACAGGTTGCCCAGAGAGGTGGTG
>JAAGAY010134159.1:0-18801 GCA_011801015.1 Ardeotis arabs | reverse complement strand
CTAGAGCTGGCACTCCATTTGGGATGAACTCTCCTGAATTCACTCGCCACAGATACAGTCCTGATTCTGAATGACTCAGCTATCAAAGGGAGAGAACCCATTTCAGAAAAGGGAATAGACCAGTTTGACAGCAATAAGCCTGCCCTCATCTGATCCCCTTACAAGTCCTGTGCATAAGAGGCAGAAAGTCTGCACGAATTTGAAAAGGAGTCAGGCAACTTTGGTTTCTTCTGTTTTAGCAAGACCCTGCAGCTAGGTAAGCAAATACTTTTGCACTATACAGACGGTGGTAGCTAAACATCTGATGTGGCAGGACCACTACTCACCATGAATCCCTATTCTTAAATACGCAGCCTCCGCTCGCCTGCCTAACAGTCTCATTTCAGGCAGAGTGATAGTTATCTAGTTAGTAAGAATCATAGAATCATAGAATGGTTTGGGTTGGAAGGGACCTTCAAAGGTCATCTAGTCCAACCCCCCTGCAAGGAGCAGGGACATCCCTGACTAGATCAGGTAGAAAGTAGAAAAGGTGGCAATTCTGCTATGTATATACCCACAAATACTATCGTTTTTCTAATAGCCAAGGCTATAAACCTACCAAATGTTCACTCGTTGCTCCCCAACCATCTTCCAAGTTAGAGGATGTTCAAGGAGAAACATGCATCAGCCTTTGAAGGAAAGGGGTCAAGTGGCAAAGGAGGAAGATTAAGCCATGATTTGCAGCTGGGGAAGCAGAAAACCCTGCCCCAAAGGTCTCACCTGAGGAGTTGACCCTCTGCTTGCTCCTGAACATAAAAATATATGCAGCGCTGCCAGCTCTCGTGATTCATGGCACACAGCTTTTTGCTGGTGCAGCTCTCATGAGAGACAGGCGGAGGTGCCTGCAGAGCGTTCAAGGCTGCTTGCCTGCATCTGGGCGACGCAATCAGGGCAACCCGAAGGACACACCAGTTGTAGGACAAGAGGAAAGAATGACAGGATTGAGGGGAAGGCAGCTGTTGCTCCTCCTCTGCTTGGCACCCTGCAACCGTTCTGTCTGGAGATGCAACAAGTCAAATGGAAGAAACCAGGATAGACCTTCTGCTGGAGCATGGGGAGAGGAACCAGGAGGGAGGAAGGAGACAGCTGGAGGAACTCTAGGGCTGACAACAGGGGCAGGGAAGCATGGTTAAAATAAAAATAAGCTGCATTTAGCTATCTGGACAATTAATGATAATTCCGAGACCAAAAATAAATATTGCAATTAGTGCATTATGCATCTATTTTTGTAACTGCTCAGGAAAGACGAAAATTATCAAGCCATGTTTTTGAAGCGCTCTGAAGAGTCAAGGAATTGATTCTTAAATAAAAAAAAAAGGTTAGGAGTGCAGGGCAATAGCTGCTCTGCATGATGGAAAGACTTTCCTGGGTTAAGGATCTCCAGCAGTTACTGGGGTGGTTTAGGCTACAAATAATTTTGTACATGTAAACATCTTTCCTGATTTCATCAGTCTCCACAAGCTGACTTTTTACTCTTACATCCTCTCCAATTGCCTAAATTTAGTTCCAAATCTTCTGACTATTATTACTACCACTATTTTTAATCCTCAAGTTTGCAAAACAGAGGATATGTGAATTAGGGCAGATCTGATGCACTAAGGAAAGCAATGGATTGGAGGGAGAAGGAGAGAGACTGCAAACCAGTCTGAGAGTTTCAATTGCATTGAGAAGGTCGGTGAAGTCCCAACAGGCAAATTACTGTGTGTAAAGCCAACACAAAGAAAGAGAAACGAAATTCTCCCCTTTGTTCACAGCTGAATCTCAGCGGGAACTGCAATCGTAGACACAACATCAGAGCCACATCCTAAGGACTGGACTTTTTGCACGCAAGCTGCATTAAAGGAAGCAGTTTTAATAAATTGTGCTACATTTGGAAAAGTCATTTTAATCATCTAATTAGCAAGCGTACAATGAAAACTAACTGTGCATGTTTGTGTACACACACATCTAGAAGAGAGTGTTCAATGAACTGTATCTATTGCAAGTGAAACGGAAGTTTCATTTTTACGATGTTGTGCCCCGTGATGCTGTGATGCAGGTTTCAACGCCACTACACACTTTTCCGCCTATGAAATATCTTTTTGTTCCTTCTCTCTTTTCTTTTCTTCTTGGATTCATGGTCTTTGGCAGAGTGGGAGAGGGGGCAGGAGGTGAAGGAAAAAGGTACACAAGCATCCTACTCTGACTTCACATTAAAAATAAGTTAAAAAAATAACAAAAAACAACTAACAAAAAATAACAACACACACAATCACAGAAAACCCTCTTTTACTGTGGCCCATCATTTTCTGTTATCTACCTGCCATTCTCTGCCACCTGAAACCAGCAAAAGGAAAAGCTTTGTATGATCAATACATGTCCTACCATCATTAATCACCGACAGAAAGGAACAAAACGAAGTAAGTCTGACAAAAAAGTGTCCAGCTATAAAAAAATGACTGAAGAAAGGGTGAGGATAGATGAGGAAAGAAAAATGAAAAGGCTGGGACAAAGAGAGATCTGCAGCAATTCAAAATAAACTCACAGTCCATCCTGCAGCTCTTGAGTATCACTTGAGGTCCCCAGAGATCGAAGGCTTCTTTCCAGAGAGGTTACTGTCAACAGCAGAGAAAGAAAAGATAAAGAAGCAGTACACTTTTTTCAGAGGAAAAATATTGGATTTTCATTCATTTGTTTGTCTTTTAACTTATTTTCTTTCAAAACAACACAATGAAGCAGTGTTTGGGTAGGTAACTCATGAGACAAAGAAGACAACATCTGGCAATGCCTGTTACCCTAAAATGGACAAATTGGGTCCCTTGGATGCAGCAATGGTGAATCCACGGGTCATGGTTCATGACACGATGGGGCACAACTGCTTGTCACAGCAAGAAAACCTCCACGCCATGGACCTTGCACAGATCTCTGACTCTGCCAGCCCCAAACTTGCTAACTCTTCATGTTACAGCGACTGCATGAAAATCCCAGGGCTGGAGGCAGTTGTGCTTTCTGCCAGGAGATTCGGGCAGCGCTCATGGGAGTGGGAGAGCACTGCTTATCTTCCTCAGCAGATCCGCACCTTAAGGCCCCACAGAACTGCGCATGGAGCATCTCCAGCTGGAAACGTGCCCTCAATGAAGAGGCAAGAAATTGCATAATAACTATTCCTCGTTCCAAACGGTGATAAAGAAGCAGAACACTGTTGTCCGTTCTGATATCTTCTATCTCATTGTTCAAGACTTTAATACTCTAAATCTTTTCTATGTTTTGGCTTAGATAAAATGGGATACTTTGCTGTGATTGTTTCCCACATTTGAGCTAGACAGCTTCTTAGGTGTTTCCATCAGGGGAGGAAGCTGGAAACATGGTTTGTTTTGCAATACACAGTGACTTTAGATTTAAGAAATACATATATCTGTGTGTGTACATGTGTATTAAAAAGTGGCAGAAATCTAGGAGTACTGTTGCTTTTTTACACCCTTGAATGTTCAGTCTCATGTTCACTCTCAAATTAACAGTGGGTCACTACTTTTGGACTTAGCATATCAAGTATGAAAAGTATTTCAAGATCTTCCAGAATGGCAGATGCTAAATAGATGACATTTTTAATATTTACATGTGAGATTTTCTCAGGATGCTTCCAGTCGTAAAAACTCATAATTCGTTACCAGTCACACTTCAATATTTAAGGAAGGAAAAAAGAACAGATTAGAAACATGTCTCCATTATTTCCGCAAAATTTAAGAAATCCTCTGTTTTAATGACTCTGCAGACTTGGACTCAGCCTGTAACTTTGAAGAAGTCATTTTAATATTTTTTCCACTGACAGACAAAATCCTCTTTTCTCTCTGTCGCCCAACAGCATAAAAATTAACTAATGTGCCTGGACAACATGAGTATTTAAAACAAGTTGAATACCACCATGTATTTTAACCCTGCTTGCTAGATCGCAATAACAGATTTCAGTGCAGAGTTTGGAGATTCAGTAAGATAAAGGCTCAATAAATTGTCTGTAACTGAGCTAATAATTATTATCCTTTGCTGGATGCACAATGTTTTAAAGAATAAATTGTGAGTTTTCACTAATAATAATTTGCTTCTCTATAAGAACAGCATTGATCCTGCAGAGATCTCACAGATATTATAATTCCCTCTCCTCCTCCCTTCACAATCCTAATGAACCAATTTCCCATGCAATCTATATACTGTCTGTTTCCAAGACAAATAAAAAAAAAATCATCATCTAAAAATACTTCTGGGCTCATCAACCCTTCAGGACAAAGCAGAGCGTGGTCCTTGGAGAATGAACAAGTCAAGGCAGAGAAAGCACTCAAGCAGACATCGAATTTCTAAGAAGGTGTTAATGTCATGCGTGCAACTCCAGAAGGGAAAACAGCAGCTACAGCATCCAGGCACCTTTCTAACCTGTGCTGCAAAATCAGGATAACTCAAAGTGAAAGCTACTCTGCTAGAGTCTTGTCTTCCTACAAATGAAGACGATCTCAATGCAACACAGATGAGATACGCAGTTGGTTGTCTGCAAAAACAGTGCAGACCTTTACTACTGCCTGCTTTGGAGAATAACGGAGTAGGAAGCAGTTTTCCTATTGCACAAAACTGTTCAAGACTTCACATGCACACCATTTCACATTGAGGTAAATCCAAGATTTGCTAAATATTTTGGAAAAGACACATATATGAAAAAGAACATGAGACAGCAATGCAAGAGAAGAGCAAAATGGTTGCCTATTAAGTGAGAAAATTCCTCAAGTTTAAGTCCGTATCCTAAAATTTTATCTAATAATTTAATTTGAGCATAATATTTACACGCTGACATAAAGGTCAGTTATCCCAAAAGGACAAGATACGTGCTCTGGAACAGCCAAAGGTTGGCATTTGATATGGCTGTTACCTGGGAAATAGCAGAACTGAGACGCAAACTTGAGTCTCCTGGATCTCAGGGGGACTGGGCTATTTTGGAATAAATCTAACTTGATTTGGCCAAGAACTGCTCTACCAAAATCTGCATAGTTCCTGTGCTGGGTGTGGAAAATTCCTCTCAATTTACCGGTTCTGACCATGAGAGCAGTAACTCTACCAAAGGAGCGACATGTCAAGCTGTGCTGCAGAGATGCTGTGAAGCTAGTGTTAAAACAGATGTTTATTTTTCAAATCTTTGTACACTAATTTTTAAAAAGTCATATGCTAGTCCTCCAGGATGAGGCACATTCAGAAGAGATCACTGCTGTTGGAGTTGCACTGATTTATATAAACTGAGAGTTTGGCACCGGTTGTCTGTGTCATTGCAATCCTTAAAATCAATAGGGGATAAGAAACCATCCTGAGATGGCAATGGAGACTTTATCATGCCTTGGGGATGCTGAAAAATCCTTTGCTGAGCCTCTCAGATCAAGGTAATGGGACTGCACACGGCATCAACCTCACATGTGGAGTCATTAATGAACAACTAAGAGGAACTAGAGACGGTACAGACACATTAGAGCACTCAGGTACTCCATCTGGCCAGAATAGGTCTGATTCCCCCAGTATATCTTCCACTCATCTGTCCTCTAGACACGATGTACCAAAACAACTCCTTTTACTACTGTTATTTATTTTACTTGTTTATAAGGCATTTACAGAGAGACAGCTAAAAGCCATACTTTGAACGAAATGTAAAACCTTCATAAAAATAATAAGAAAAAAAAAGCCATCAATAACACAAATTCAGCCAGTACTTGAGTTTCTTCTTGTGGAGGTATTTTTTTTCCCCTGGAAGGAAAAATAAACTAAACAAAACACACATAAAACTCATGTAAGTCAAAGCACTATCAGACAAACTTCCCTATGCTCAAAAGAGACAATCCACAAAAAAATTAGAGAGAAAGAAACAGATGTAAAGAATAGGAAAAAACCTCCCTCTACCCCTTGATACTTTTGTAAGAGATGCGATAACAAAAAATCTGTAAGCCCAGGATCTGGCAGGAAGAGTGATCCAGTAACACATAAACAGAACCAACTGTCCTGGATAAGATTTTTATTCAACACATGAGGAGGATTTCCATTTGAGGTGCATGTTTGGTCTCCAAATGCAACGAGGAACCTGGAAAGCCCCAAAGAGTCCAGGATAAGGCACGAAAAGAAGGAAATGAGGAGCTGTGATTGGAATTATGCAACCCTGAAGGTTGTTCAACACACCATGCCCAGCACAACAGGAGGACAATCATCATCTGGTGAGCATCGGCAATGCAGCCACTTGTTCCTTGCTCAACTGCTTGTGGGATGGTACACAAACAACAGCACTGACTTTGGTACATGCTCTGAGATGGAGCTTGCTGGGTTTCCTGAGGAGACCATATGGTACAGTTGTACAGGGCAGAAGAGATCACGGTCATCCTTTCCCATTTTTATAACCCTGCAAAGTTCTTTACCTAACGTGAGTGAGCTCTGCCAAATCTTACCAGTACACGCAGGAACCCTTTCCTGAAAAGCTTTACTCACTTTTGGTGAAAAGGCTACAAAGAAGCCACACACAATCTGAATGAAACTGACTTGAAGTAGGCAAAAATGAAGTAGACAAAAAAAATAATATGGGTGGTGAACAGAGCAACAACAGTAGAGCACCTTATGGGCATTTCTTCAACCTAAAAGCACTTCAAAAAGCATTATAAATTCATAGATTCATAGATTTTAAAGGCCAGAGAGAGCAATTCTGATTATCCAATCTGATTTCTTACCATAAAATTTTGTCCCATCACTTCTACATTAAGACTGCAGGCTGTAGCTGGACTAAAGTATCCTAGACATTCAAATCTTGATTTAAAGGTTCGAAGCAATGCCAAATTCATCACGTTCCCTCAATAAGTGGGATAATGGCAAGTTATCCTCATACAGAACGATTGAATTTGTCTAGCTTTGACTCTATCTCCTGATCTCGTTACGTGCAAGAATGTTAGATTAATGAGCCCTGTGCTGCCTATTTGATGTCTTTCTTCCCAGAGAGGTACTTACATACCATGATCAAGTCTTCTTAGATGTCTCAAACAGAAGTTTGGATAGTATGCATTGTAAAGTCTGATTTGCAGACTTCAAACAGTTGTCGTAGCTCTTTTCTGTATCCTCTCCAATTTTGCAAAATAGTTTTAAGTGCAGGCACTGTCATTACCTGCTTCACAGAGCATTCAATACAGACAAGTAAAAGCACATAATCACTCACTCTATACTATCTCAAGAGGAGAAACAAAGACCACCAGAAATTGCTCAAAACCTAACTGAATGGATTAACGCAATTCTAACAAAGAATAAAAATAGGAATTGGATCGTGGCATTTCAAAAAAATGCACCACTCATCTTAAGGGTTTCTCAGGATAAACACTACACAGCAGGAGTTGTGATGACAGCACAGAGACATACCAAGTTAGCCCTAACCTGGCTAGTTTGGATATTGATAGCACACACAGACTTAGAAGCAGGTTGCAAAACTTCACAGTGAGCCCTTGGTTTGGTAGCAGAAATGCTACTACCATTCATCACTACCATGGTCCAAGTAAAATTATTAGCGCGGGAGCAACCAAGGTTGATGCTAATACAGATATTAATAACATGGTCATACAGCCATCTGCAAGCCAAGTGCCAGGGATCACAGTTGGGAGGTTCAAGCTGCCACAGTGGCCACAAGTCCAGGTCACAGCATTGGAGTTTTCTCAAGGAAAAGCCCAGCAAAAAGGCCCTGGGTGTCCGGGGGGACACTAAACATGCACCATTAATGTGCCCTTGTCACAAAAAAGGCAAACGGTATCCTGGGCTGTAGATAGCAAAGCATTTCCAGCAGGTCAAGGGAGCTGTTCCTTCTCCTCTGCTCAACACTGGTGAGTTCACATCAGGAGTACCGTGTCCAGTTCTGGGCTCCTCAGTACAAGAGAGTCATGGATATACTGGAGAGACACCAGTGAAGGGCCACAAAGATGATGAAGGGACTGGTGCATCTCTCTTATGAGGAAATTCTGAGACATCTGGGACTGTTCAGCCTGGAGGAGAAAAAGCTGAGGGGGGATCTTATCCATGGCTATAAATATCTGAAAGGAAAAGGCATAAACAACAGAGCCAGGCTCTTTTCAGTGTTTCCCAGTGTCAAGACCAGAGGCAATGGGCACAAACTGAAACATGGGAGGTTCCCTCTGAACACCAGGAAACACTATTTTACTGTGAGGGTGATCGAGCACTGGCACAGGTTGCCCAGAGAGGTTGTGGAGTCTTCATCCTTGGAGAGATTTAAAAGCCATATGGACGTGGTCCTGGGCAACCAGCTCTAGGTGGCCCTGCAAGAGCAAAGGGGTTGGACAAGATGACCTCCAGAGATCCCTTCCAATCTCAGCCATTCTGTGATCCTATTAATTTTCCTACCTTCTGCACCACATGGTTGTACTTCACCCCAAGCACCACCAATTCCACCACTGCTCTCCAGTATCCCAGTGGACAAATATCAGTGGCAACCCAAAGGTGACTTTGAACGGCTGGATTTCTCAGATTCTGCTCTGTGAGGAAAGCTGTCAACTTGTGGTATCCAAGCAGTTTGGCAGGGGCCTATGAATAATGTGTTTCAAACAACTGTTTGTATAATGCAGCTACCAGTTACGCCTCTGAAAAATAACAAAAACAATCATCTATGAAGTGTTCCTTTCCCTTTTTGCTTTTGACTCATTCAGAAACACCTTGTATGTGCAGTAATCGAGATTCTGACAAACTACTGAAGAATCATAGACTCATGCAGCTTGGGGGGCATCTCTGGAGGTCTCTAGTCCAACCTTCTGCTCAGAGAAAGTCCACTTAAAAGTAAGCTGTTCAGGGTCTTGGCTAGCTCTGAATATTCTGAATATTCTAGCTCTGAATATGGGGCTGTTCAGCCTGGAGAAGAGGAGGCTCCGGGGAGACCTGATAGCGGTCTTCCAGTACCTCAAGGGGGCCTACAAGAAAGATGGGGAGAGGCTGTTCAGTAGGGCCTGTTGTGACAGGACTAGGGGTGATGGTTTTAAAATAGAGGGAGGTAGACTTAGATTAGATATTAGGAAAAAAATTTTCACAATGAGAGTTGTAGATCACTGGAACAGGTTGCCCAGAGAGGTGGTGGATGCCCCGTCCCTGGAAACATTCAAGGCCAGGCTGGATGAGGCTCTGAGCAACCTGATCTAGTGGGGGATGTCCCTGCTCCTTGCAGGGGGGTTGGACTGGATGACCTTTGAAGGTCCCTTCCAACCCTAACCATTCTATGATTCTATGATTCTGAAGGATGGAGGTCTCACAGCCTCTCTTGGGCTCCTGTAGCACTGGTTGACCACCCTGATGGTCAGAACCTTTTTCTTCATATTGAGTCCTGTATTTCTATGCCCTTTGTCTCTCATCCTTCTACCGTGCATATCCGAGAGGTTATGGCTACACTTACTCTACAGTCTCCCATTAGGTAATTACAGACAAGAATGTGATTTCTGTTAATTCATGTTCAACTTGTGGTTGACCAGTACCCCCAGGTCTTTTCTTCAAAACAGCTTTATAGCCAGCCAGTACTCATCCTGTCCGGTCACATAGGGTTATTCCATCCCAAGGCACAAAGGAAAGCGTGAATATTTACTTTCCTTCTGATTTTACAGCAAACTGGGCACTTGAATAACTTCACGGAGCCTACCCAAAGCCTACATTTGTTTCAGGCTTCCATCTTCTGGGATAGTGGAGAGCAGCAATGTGAATCACAGTGCTTGGGGAGAGGTACATCCATGCTGCATGAAGTCCTGAACTCAACATGATGACTGTCGAAAGTAAGCTCAAACCTACCAATACCTTGTAGTCATAGAAAAATTACCTCTTGAATTTTTCTGGCAGATGGAGCTCACACAATTCCTCTAAAGAAGAGATGACTATGTTTTAGAAGCTGCTTCTAGCAAGGATTCTTTCCTACAAAGACTGGGGCCTTACCCCTGGGACACACTGGGGAATAATTACAGAAATAAGGAGGCACTAAGATCCTTTCTCTCTGTCACCTGATTCCTGTAGACACTGAACAAATCAGAGAGTGAAGCTAGCCAGGTGATTCAGAAGCAATTTCAAGGTTTCCTGTAATATGAACACCTGGTAATTTTAGATGTTTGCCTGGCATTAGTGTATTTCAGAACTGGGATACCATGACATTAACTACCATTCAGCAATCTACAAAACATATCCTTCCAGCCCAACCCAACAAAATTGATAAGCCACAGCATGCCTCCAAAGGAGGGGAGCACTTTGCATCTCCAGGGTCTGTGGAGACATGAGCAGGAATAGCATCCCCGCTCAACCTACAGACTGAAGAATAATAGAAGAGTTTTGGTCTTGCTGTTTTTATAAGGGAGATAGATGTTTTGCAAGCTCATATGACAGGCTCTGAACGCGGTAGCGCTGCAACACATTAGAAAATGAGTCTGGCTTGTTCCACCTTTCTGTGCTCTAACTCCCCATTGTAACAGATGACACAATTAAAAATAGAAAAGGATGTGGTCTCAGCAAGGATTGGAATATATCTGTGCCTGTTTAATGGAACATATGGTGGAATATTTTTACATCTTATAAAGAACTGTGTATTGGACATGTGCTAGTGCTCGTGAGATGCAGCAGCAGAAAAACTGCATTAATATTTGCTCCCTGACAACGGGAGCTGCCATACACCGTGTACATGCACGGAAGTCATCAGCAGGACAGCACACAAATGACTAGGAAATCTTTCATTATACGCACCATTGGAGTTAATTCGGAAGACATTGGCTGAAGTCTCCTGAAAAAGTTCCTGTAGTTCGCTGGGATCAATCTGGGTAGCTGTGAAGACAAAAAGAGAGAAGACATATCAACACCGGAGACCACCGATCACTCTGAAAGGGGCTCACTTCCCAGCTGAGCCTTTGAAGGGGGATGCAGGTTCCTCCTCACTGAAGAAATTTAGCCCAAGTAAGGGGTCTGATGTAGCCTTACACAGTGTCTGATCACACAACTTGCAACTGACAAGCAAAGACCCACTCCAGCATCATCAGGAGAGTAAAGATGCTACAACATAGTGGATACGGCCCACATGGATCAAAACAGCATTTGTAGAAATTATTAGCAATTAGAATATAAATAATTTCTGCTCATTCATCAAGTGAGGATGTCAGAGTGGCAAACGAATGAGAAATCACATGTACAACAGCATGGTTAACCATCAGTTCCCAGAGTAGGAGGGCACGTGAGCAGGTCTTGCCTTCAGAACAGGGGAGGAAGCAGTGAACAGAGTGCAACTGCTCCATGGCCTCAAAGCTTTTGGGGCAGGAGGAAGATGGGACCCCAGATGGATCCTCCACCACTTCCTTCTTCCTATTTCTTCCTGATAGCCCAACTGGAAGGGTCAATGAGTCAATGCCAGGAATTGCTATTGCTGCTGCCAGACAACTTCCCTCAGCTTCATTCCCAAGGTCCCACTTTGGCCAAGGTACCCAAGGTACTCCTCTACAAGGACAATACTGAAGTGAGGGTTGGAATGCTTGGGGTTGCAGGGTTTAGTGTTTTGGTTTTGTTTTTTTTTGTTAGCTTCATTTCCCAACTTTAAACTCCCTGAAACTATTCCGAGCTCCTCCATAGCTTTATTGTCCCCAGAGAAGGAGTGACATGAGGTTGGACTGAGCTATATTACACAGAAAGGATACATCACTTAAATAAGCTTTAAACAGGCTTTTGGGTTTTGATTGGTATTAGCCACCAGAGAAACACTCATTTATACCTACGTCTTTGGCACAAGCATTTTGGCAGCAGCTTTACAGTAGATTTTCCCATGGTTTAGCCCTGTTCTGCCTCCCACCTGGGTCAGCTTTTGCAGGTTTCCCAGAAGCTGCTCTACCTGAAAGTTTAGCCAAGTCCAAAAGCACCACAGGACTTGTCAACCCAACCCACTACAGCACATGCAAACAGTCATTGATATTAATAAGACGTTCCTCCGAGCCAAAGCTTTATATAAACTTGAACAGGAGCTACAATTCATGTTTTCAAGTCAGCAAACTGTAACTACAACATAATCTGCATCCTCTAAGCAGATTTCCCTATGCTGTTTAAACACCACGCTCCCAATCTGCATTTGGAAGAGCAGAAAGTCATGGACAGAGCAAGGCAAAAAACGTGAATATTGAAAAAAATGAGAAATCTGCCTGATACACTGCTCAGGCTGGTCCTGAGGACGCATCCCCGGGTGCTCGAGGACAAGCTCCATATCTAAACAGTGCAATCAGGGGATTTTCCACCGCTTTTCACACATCTCACCAGCAGCAGCGCTCGCGTGAGACGATTCAGCCCTGTACCAGCTGTAAATAAAGTCCTGGATCAGTCTGTCAGGTTGACACAAATCCAGGGCATTAAATGGTGTTTAATCCGAATGCACAGGGGCTCATTGCTAGAGATTTTCCCACTCTTCTCTTCCTGCAATTCCTCCTAAATCAACTGTTCCAGACACTTCTTTGCTTTATATGTGAGGCTATATAACATAAGAAATAAGCTTGGGCTTACCCATCCCCCAGGAATTTAACTTGTTACTAACAAGATGCAGCTTTCATTAAATCACCAACAGAAGAGCAGCATAGGATAAGAATTTTAGACTTTTTTAATCTTTACAGACTGAGCTGACCTCAGTTTCGGGAGGTTTTTCTTGGCTTTTCAGTGTGCTGACATGCTCTGGGTTAATAATATGGGAGGATGGGTGGCCAGGACACGGCTTTAGCTTGGCTAAATTTCTAATTGCACAGGCTGAAAGGACTGGTCCACACATTTTGTGAAAAACTGAATTTGCCTCAACAGGTTTTTAGTCTGGCCCAGTGATGCTGAGTCCGCATGCCCTTACGTACTTGGTCGAATGAAGCCTCAGATGAAACACAATGCAATCAAACCAAGGTTGGAAATTCCTTCAAGTCCTCAATTATAAGCACCCAGTGAGGAACAGTATTGCATTAAACCCCCCAGATAATATGGACTGCAGACTTTAATGTGTTCCCACACGAAGACACTCCTCCAGAATCACAGCATCTAGCAAGTACCTCTGGGGAGTCATCTAAAATACCAAAACCACTCCAAAAGCAAAGGTGAAATATCTCAGATGTTGCAAAAGGAGGGAGAAACACTAATTTCACTGCATGGATTGTGTGTGCCTGCATTATTCCTCATGGAAAAGAGGCAAAAAGCAACAGAACAATGTATGAGGATCATACTCTGAAGATATGGAAATACTTAACTTTAAGCCTCAGCATGATATTTACTTTAGCCAAATGCAAGAGGACTGTGACTGAGAGATGATGAACTCTGCCTCGAAGTCCCTGGAAATCTCCATCCATACATACATAACAGAGACCACCCCACACCTCAAACAAGTGCAAATTAAATTAAAAAAAAAAAACAAGACAGATGCAAACTTTGGCCAGAATTTCCAAACAATTACTTTGAAAATGCAATGCGTGGTGAATGGCTTATCTGAGCAAACTGCATTGAATCTGGCTTGCAGTTTCCTGCCCCTGCACTTTTATTTCATGTTACAGCATGCTGCCGGCTTTGGTATTATTTTTTTTGTTGTTGTTGTTTTAGAAAGGAAAAGAAAATAGTACCAAGGACATTGTTTTAACTGCTCCAATTTCAAGCTTCCACACATCGAGCAGAAATGTTGTAACTATTCATGGAGGATTCAGCAGCTCAAGCAGACAAGCAAAACAATTTAAAAACAGCAGCAGAAAGCAAAGCAGAAATGCATCTGTAGTGCCAAGCTAAGTGAAGACACACCAAAACTGAAAGAAAGTGAATGAGAAGTACATTTGAGTCTAATAAAAAATTAAACGTCTTTGACTACATGAAGCGAGTGATAAAAAATTACGATTCCCCAAGAACAAGTACGAGGTTGCCGATATCCAGTAAATACTTTGCATGCCCCAACGCTAATAGGATTCAAGATCACAACTAGGAAAAGGTGGCTTTTACTTGCACTGTGGGTCCTGAAACCTGCAAAGTGTTTGCAGTGGATATGTTACAGAACCCTACATGCAAATCATTCCTCCTCCGCTTCATTAACTGGACATTTCCAAAAACATTTAACAGTTTCCATTTATTTTCCCCACTTGCTTTCTAGCAAAATCTTCTTGGCAGGAGACAGAACAACTCAACTGCTGCTGCTATCAGCTCAACCTTCTCCTCACCTACCAAATAGCGATGACCTGTTACACTTACTGCAATCGCTAAAGCAGCAACAGCTAACACTGGCATTTCGGATATTTTCCTACTTAGTTCTTCTTTCTTTTACCGGAAAAGCTATACAGAAACCCAGGTAGGTGCAACAAATGGAGAGGACAAGCTTTTAAGTACATGCTCTACCAAAGCAAAGTGCATTCACACACATTTTGGCCAACTGCCATGGGAGACCTCAGCTGCGAAAGCAATCTTGAGGAACTATGCAGTTGAGGGTGGTGGGTTAACCTTGGTGGGACACCAGGTGCCCACCAAGCTGTTCCATCACTCCCCTCCTCAGATAGACAGCAGAAAAAATGTTGAAAGGCTTGTGAGTTGAGAAAAGGCAGGGAGAGATCACTCAGCAGTTACCATCATGGGTAAACTCATGGGGGTCACAAGTCCCGCCAGCAAACCTGTCCCAGTGTGGGTCCTCCATGGGCCACAGCCTCCTTCAGGCATCCACCTGCCCTGGAGTGGGGTCCTCTAGGCAAAAATCAGTGAAACTGCACCAGGTTTAAATCCAGACACGCAACACCATCTCACGCTTACCTGCTATGCGGAGGTGGCATCTTGACCTCTGTGCTACTCCTAGCACTTTGGACCAAGGCCAAAAAAAAAAAAGGAAACTGAATCATAGAACCATTTCGTTTGGAAAAGACCTTTAAGATCATCAGTCCAACCATAAACATAACACTGCCAAGTCCACCACTAAACCATGTCCTTAAGTGCCACATCTACACATCTTTTAAATACCTCCAGGAATGGTGACTCCACCACTTCCCTGGGCAGACTGTTCCAATGCTTGACAGCCCTTTCGCTGAAGAAATTTTTCCTAATATCCAATCTAAACCTCCCTCAGTGTAACTTGAAGCCATTTCTTTTTGTCCTATCACTTGTTACTCGGGAGAAGAGATCGACATCCACCTTGTCACAACGTCCATTCAGGTAGTTGTAGGGAGTGGTTGGGAACCTTAAAAATCCATATAAGCCTTACATATGATTTTTGCAAACATTATTCCAGTGGAGACTCAGAGTGCATTACTTTCCACATTTCAGTGCAATTACAGTCTCTAATTCATCACACCTCTGTCTACGGGAGACACTCGGGATAAGGATGGGCCAGTGAAGGATGTATCAGTGCCTCGAGCAAAATATAATCTGGGAGCTCGTGGTCTGCTCTCTCGCATCCTGCTCAGCAAGGAGAAAATGCTGCTGATACACGTGGACATCCCTGGGGCTCTCAGGCGCTGTGACAGTCAGTAGCTCCAACTACCACCGACAGCAGCGGTGGCAAGAGAAGGAGAAATCCGAGTGAGCTGGCAAGTGGAAATGTCTTTCGGTTCCTCTTTGAGACAAGCCAAATGCAAAGCCTGAGCAGGCTTATAGGGTCTTATCTCTACTGATCCGGATATAATTAAGGTCCGAAGGGAATAGCTAGAGGTCTAGGACAACACGCATGGTAAAGGTATCTACAGGAACATCCTTTAGTTTAATGTTAATGAAAACTGTCCGTGTTCCCCACGTTAATCGTCCTTGCCTATTAATTATTTCACACTACTTTGAAGCTCCTAATGGGTTTTCTGCAGCCAGGTGAAGTCAATTGCCTTCCTTAACTCAATTTTGTAGCAAACCCAAAATAACTGAAAAGTTGCAGAAAAGAGGTAATAATTACAGTAACTGCAATAAAAAGGGAAAAGAGGAAAAACAGGACAAGCATTCAATCTTTCTACTTACAATACCTACAGTTAAGGTAGTAAAGCAGCTCAATACCTCAGAATCGTAAAGCATTTATCCCTAACGCACCACCAAGAGCGATGTCCGTGTTCTGTAAAAGACAGTCACGGATTTTCTGCATCTGCACCTTCGCTCTTTTGAAAGCTTTGACTGAAGTTATAACATCATCCTTTGCTGAAGAAACTTCCAGCAGAAAGTCACTTGGCAACTAAACTCCTGTTTTTGCACCATGGAATGCCTGCAAGGAGTAAAGTGCAGGCAGGGAGCAACCTGCTCACTGTGATTTCAAACCATCCACCCCAAATCCTCAGTTTACCTCGACCAACAAGGATTAAGCACAACTGCACTCAGCTCTCTGGCTTAACCCCTTCACAACTGAGATGAATGGATAAGTCTCACCCATCAAGCACCTTGTGCCTTCCCCATGACCAAGGGAGCCATTACAAGGCTTCAACTCCCTCCTTGAAGACTTTTTGTAGTGTTGACCTATGTTATCCAAGAGAGCAAATTCTTTATTGGAGACTGTGATCCACAACAAGAGCCTTGTGCCTCTGGCACTGGGAAGTGAACTCAAGGGAGAAGAAAAGATTGATTTCTGGCTGCTGGCCCAAGAGAGATTTTCTCTGGAGCTAAATTAATGTATTTTTCTATTGTCTTTTCCACAAAAATTAACGTAAAAATTAAGAGGTGGAAGGAGGCAAAGGGGGAAAAAGAAAGAGTAAAGACAAAGAAGCAGCTTTTCATGGGAAAAAGAAAATGCTACAGAAAACAGACAAACAAGAACTGACGGATATACAGACCACTTCAGACAGTCCTCTGCCACCAGTAGTCAACAGCTTCCCAGGGTGCTCTTCTCTGCAGACTAGCTGGTTTCTGAGACTATGTTTCACACCAACGCTCAGCCTCTCCCACACCGAGAACACAGTTTTGGTCTTCAGCTGCCTTTCCATTTCATATAAAACACAGGAATCGCATTTATCTTCAAGACCTCTGCTCTTCTGTGGAAATTGGCAAAAAAAAGCTTCAGCAAATACCAGCATAGAAAGTGTTGGCCAAGACCATGTTTGGACAAGGCTCCTTTCCTCAAGGAAAAGAGCTTAAAGTAGAAAGGGAAATGGAAGGGAATGAAAGAAGTAGCATCATGTCTAATGTTGCAAAGTTGCTCCTGGCACAAGCTTAGGAGGTTTTTATTTCCTCCTGTCGAAGTTTGAGTGAAATAAGTGATAAAGAGAAATGTAAGCAAAAATTGCACTCATCAGGCAACATGCTTTTCATCAGGATTGGAAAACGTGATGCTGTTTCATGTGGCAATCCTCTGAAGCTCTTTGCAACGGATTTGTACAGTGACTTGCAAAAGATCTGGGTCTCTCAGCATGGTCACAGCACAAAGAGGGGGCACCAAGGGGATTACACATGTAATGGGATGAAGCTAGTGTTGGCATCAATCCTCTTCCAACTCCTATTCTCATACAGTGGGGGTCAGCTAATTAAAAAAGTAAATTACCTATGGATTCACTCAGGGTCTCTGTTTGAATTAAGACTCATAAACTCCTGTTCACGTTTTTGAAATCACCTTCCTGGGTTGGTCAAGTTCTCCTGAAGATACAAAATAAAATTTTCCTTGTTTTAGAAATGAAGCTTTAACTGACGGCATCTCAGCTGAAAGAACTCATTTCATCCCATCCATCTGAAAGGGAGATGGCGTTCCTCAGGGGTCAGTATTGGGATCGGTGCTGTTCAACATCTTTGCAGTGATATGGACAGTGGGATAGAGTGCACCCTCAGCAAGTTTGACGATGACACCAAGCTGTGTGGTGCCATCAGCAGGCTGGAGAGGAGGGATGCCATCCAGAGGGACCTTGACAGGCTGGAGAGGTGGGCCCGTGCCAACCTCATGAAGATCAACCAGGCCAAGTGCAAGGTCCTGCACGCAGGTTGGGGCAATCCCAAGCACAAATACAGGCTGGGCGGAGAATGGATCGAGGGCAGCCCTGAGGAGAAGGACTTGAGAGTGCCGGTGGATAAGAAGCTCAATATGAGCTGACAATGTCCATTTGCAGCCCAGAAAGCCAAGTGCATCCTGGGCTGCATCAAGAGAAGCATGGTCAGCAGGTCGAGGGAGGGGATTCTCCCCCTCTACTCTGCCCTGGTGAGACCCCACCTGGAGTACTGTGTCCAGTTCTGGAGCCCCCAACATAAGAAGGACATGGACCAGTTGGAGAGGGTCCAGAGGAGGGTCATGAAGATGATAAGAGGGCTGGAGCACCTCTCCTATGAGGCTGAGAGAGTTGGGGCTGTTCAGCCTGGAGAAGAGATCTTACAATGGCCTTCCAGTACCTTAAGGGGGCTTATAGGAAAGATGAGGAGAAACTCTTTAGCAGGATCTGTTGTGATAGGATGAGGAGTAATGTTTTAAAATAGAGGGAGGTAGATTTAGATTAGATATTAGGAAAAAAAAATTTACACTGAGGGTGGTAGAACATTGGCACAGGTTGCCCAGAGAGGTGGTGGATGCCCCATCCCTGGAAACATTCAAGGCCAGGTTGGATGGGGCTGTGAGCAACCTGATCTGGTTGGAGGTGTCCCTGCTCCTTGCAGGGGGGTTGGAGTAGATGACCTTTAAAGTCCCTTCCAACCCTAACTATTCTATGATTCTATAATTCTATGTATTTAGTACCTGCCTCCTCCTCCTCTCCCTGAGGGAAAACTGAGAAGCTGGAAGGTCTCTCACCCCACAACCTTGCCCTGAAGAAGTACCTTACGCCCATCTTACTCCTCCAGTAGATACAATAGCAGAAAAAA
>JAAGAY010134158.1:0-15665 GCA_011801015.1 Ardeotis arabs | reverse complement strand
ATTCTATGATTCTATATTTGTTGCAGTTGCTGCAAAAAGTTCTCACATTATGTGTTTGTGGAGACCAAGCCTCTGTGATTTTCCCCCTGCAACCACTGTTAATAAAGCTGGTGATTCCCTATCTCCTTCCAGGCAGTAGGTATGTTTTCTGTGTAACAGCCTAAACTATCAGACCTGATCCTGGTTGGCCAAGCAAAAGTCTTGATTCTACAGCTGCCCTGAGGAGTTACTGGGGGTAGCTATTTGCATCCTTGCTTTTACAAGAGCAGTACATTCTTTTTCCAAGTTAAATGATCCCTGTACCTTTGGGGAGTTTGGGTTTGAAAGGCACAGCAGAAAGAGCATAGTGCTGGGTTCTGCACTGCATCCCAAAACATCCCAGCAGCTGGTGTGCAGCAAGGTCTCTCCTCTCTGCCCTCATTCCTCAGATGTACGCCTGTCTGTGTCCGCATCCACCTCCTGCCTGCTAAAACTCAGCAGGAAGAAGAGTGCCCATCCCTTGTGTCGGGGGAGCAAGCACCCTTGTCCTCGTGTGTCCCTCCAAACACACCGGCATCTCATCTTTAAGTCAGAGCATGAGTCTCATGTGAAGGCAGCAGTGGATACTTTTAGTAACTGCTGCTCAGGTAAGAGAAACACGAGGCTGTCTTCTGTTCCCTACTCTGCTGAATACAAATAAAATTTTTTAAATGGAAAAGGGATTATTCCAAAGCTTAACTTAAAACAGCACGTTAATGACCAAATTAGGACTGAAGAGAGAACATGACAAATCATTAAAATGCTAATGATGCCACTGAAAGACAAAGACCAAGGATGCCTATTTTGTGTGTGGTTTAGTGACAGACACATTGACATGAATGATACTAAGTGAAGATTGATGATGTCTTTCTAATGTGATTTTAAATGCCTGCATTTTTTGTAGGAGGTTTCTGTCTCTGCTTTATGAAATATGACACATTTGCTTCTGTACAATGTAATCTCCTTTAAGTTCCCCAGCACAGGAGACAACTTCAGTGAACTCAGGCACAGCCCAGCATGGGACATCACTGGAAACCAAACCATGCTGAGGATCTTCCAATATTGAGTGTCTTTGAGGGGAAAAGCTATTGCATGGAAAGGGCTGGGGGGAATTGGGAAGCTCCTTACATTTCCCACCCCCCTCTGCCATTCTCCAAAAAAAGTCAGTCACAAATCTGTGCTAAGGCAGGTTTTAAATGGGATGAAAATTCCCGCAGAGTCAAAGTGGCACTGTGAACGCAATAAAAAGTGGGAAAGTCCCAGTGCAAGGCCATTCAAAGCACATCTGTAGTCTGCTGCAAACCTGCATCTATCAAGCTGTTCTTCAACATTACAAAACCAATGCACCGCTTCAGTTCTGCACCGCAAGCAGCTGAGAGCACAGCTACTTATCTCTGCACCATCAAGCATTTTTGACTTAATAGCATAACATCTTCTACTTGGCACCTGATCTGATGCCATGCTGATTATACACTTGAGATGAAAGCTCCTTCTGCAAGATTGCTGATTTCTTTAATGCAGGTCACTGTATCATGGTCAGCCAGTGCATTACTTTCTAATCCACTAGATACACAAGCTTTCTGGCATCCAGAGCAGCCTTTGCGCAGGTGCTGCTGAATGCGTGGAGGAATTCAACTTTGACTAGAGCCATAGAGAAGCATCAAATGGCAGAAAAAGGTGGCAGCAATTTCTTGTTCCCTACCTCTGGCAGTGGCACTGGAATACCAGTTGCAGCCCTTTTCTCTTGGAAAATGGTGAAGCTGTACGGGAGGTTCAGTGCAAAAAGGAATAAAAAGCCAGAGGAAAATGATTCAGAGTGTTTGTGTACCTATGGCTGTCCTGGTTGCACGTGGGGTGATGGATGATCGTGTGTGCTCAAGCCCCCGCTCCCCCTGCCTTCCCCAGACACTTCAGCCCCGCCACCGGGACAGTCCCTGCCGCTTGCAGTGACACCCATTAGATCACCTAATTAAGATGATTTCACCAATTCTCTTGACCCAGACTGAAGGGAGACAGGAATTTTGGTCTCTCTCAGACCCAGCTGGATTAAAAACAGCAACATGGTGTCAGGCAAAAATCTTTAGTGGCACATAATCGCAGCTCTACAGGACTCACTTTGCACCAAGTCACATAAGTGCTTTATTTGTAGGACAAAGGAGGAATGCAAAAAGCTTTACTTCTACATACTGATTCCCTGAGAAAATTACCTCCTAGTACTACTTTATTTTCTTTGCAAGGAATTACACATATTTTTCTTCATTACAAAAGGCTAAATCTCTGTATCCTCCCAGCTTCATTTATACTCTCCGGTGCAGGAACAGATAAAGGATGTTCAGAAATTAAACTATGTGACTTGTATAAATACATAATGAAACAATTGGCAAAACATTACAAAAAATATCATCCCTACTGATAGAATACAAAATTTGAAGTCCCTTTAATAAAACTAAACATTTGCTTTCTGCAGAAGAGAAAGCTCCTAAGAGGCTTAACAGCATTAGGAGAAGAGAAGAAACTATTGTTAACTTAATTTACTTTAAAAAAAGTGTTAGTCCTGCAACAGTCATTTATATTTTTCTGACTTAAAGGTGCTACTATGATTCATTTTCATTCCCAACTCCATTTCAGTATAATGAGGTTTAAGATGTGCCTGTGAGAGATTTTTGATTTATCAAGCTGTAAATTGCACACTCCTCATTTTTACAGACCAGTCACTTAAAATCTTTGTGATGATGATTTGTGCTGGGAACAAGCTTAATTTTTTTTCCTCTTTTTGGGAAAGCAGAAGAAACTGTATGGTAAAACTACACACAAGCCTACCATAATTGTTCCAAAAAGCAGAGGACGTATCTTGCAATCTCTATTTTTTTAGTAATTGTAAAAGAGTTGTCAAATCCACTTCCTCAGTGCTGTTTCTGAAAACATTACTAGCTTTTCCAAGGATACTTCAGCTGAGCAGTGATTTTGGCTTAATTTTTTTTGGCTTACAAAGACCTACAACCTACCAAACACCAATCTTTTTGCTTTTCACTGTCAGAATTCACAACTAGTGATCATGGACTTTGTCATATTTCAAAGCATGAAATATCATTACAAGATGGATATTCAAACTTGGTGTGTGGCAACAGGCTTCAAATAGGGGAAAATATTTTTTGTATTGTTAGATTCAGTGCTGCTCCTCACTTTCAGATCAGCTGGAACAAACATCTAGCTTGTCCACAGCATGAATTGAAATCATAAATAAAATAGCTTCCTATTTGCTTCATCTTAAGCTACTCATATAGACTCAAATATTTAAATACAAATTTCTCAAGCTATCCATGACAGCTTTTAAGAGACACCAAAATATATTTTGCAAATGTCACATTGCTTTTTTAGAGAGGAATGAAATACATTCAGTAGAATAATTTGCTGAGACTCCATTAAAAAAAAAAAAACATCATAAACAGACAAAAGCCGTTACTACTACCCCAACAGACATCCTCTATCTAAGCCATGTCTTGTACATCTTTGGTAAACTTCTTTCTCTCATGCCATAGCCCAGCACTCCTCTACACTCCACAATAAATGTTTTTTTCCCCAAATGTCTCTGATTCAAGTGTTGGCAAAGCTGTTAGTGCTTTGTTAGCAGGATGAATGGCAGACTGGAAAGATACCTCCTCACAAGGGTCTGTCTTCCCATCCTCCCATGCAGAACAACATGCTCTGTTGCATGCAGGCACATGCTTCTACGTTTTGCTCACCACACCAGCTTTCACAGCTGAGTGATATGCAGATCCTGAGTTACTTCATCAGTAACTCAGAAAAACAAGTCACAAAATAAAGTCACACTTCTGGCAAGCCATATGCAAGTATAAGGATCTATTGCCACCAACACTTGCTTCTTCAAGACAAGTGGCACAATACTTTAAAAACACTCGGTAGGTTGATCTAAGCTAAAAACATCACTTGGCTGGGATACTGAGCTGTTATCACACGGACCGTGACATGCAGCACAGTCCATTAGGGATCTCTCCTCAGGCTACGCATCTCATACCAACGCCCACGAGGAGCTTTCCTGAAGGAAGAGTTAACACAAATCCTATGTACATCATAAGCACAGCACACTGGGATGTGAGGTTACTTTTCTGAACTCTGGACAGCCACCCCTAAGGTCCCCATTTGCTAACTTACCCTGTTCCACAGGGAAAGTGTTCTTGGCAATACATCTAGCTCTTATCTCCATTTCCCTTCTTCCCTTCCTCTTATCTTACAGAAAGCATCCCACAACTTAGATAATTTCAGCAACACTTTCACAGCAAGCATAAGAGAAAGAGGAAAGGAGCGAGTCTTATTACAGTCTAAGTACCACAAATTCTGGCTTTTGATTTATTTTTATACTTCTGCAACAGAAACTAGAAAAAGGGGAAAAGTTGATAAAAAAATACTTTGATATGGAATATTTTAAAATGCAAGCAAGACATAATCTAAATAAAAATTAAAAACAAAGCAAAGAGGCTGTGTTGACAAACAAGGGAAAATGCTGACTTTGAGAAACAAAATTTTCTCTCTCCTAAAGACAGATACTACTTTGTAATATCTAAAAAACCTATAAATATGTAGTTTCTTGAACACATTTGTATTACTAAAATTTTTTTTTCCTCCTGAGATCAAACTAAAGTAGTTTTAGGAATTAACATGCTTTTTCCCCAATTTGCACAATGACTCCAAAACTTTCTCCTGCAGCTTATTTCTCTCAGCTTAAAATGACAGAGCTTCCTTCAATCTTGCAACTTGAAAATAAATCTGCCAGTCCACGTCTGGCCAAGACTAGAATCAGCAAATCTCAACTTAGTCTCAGAAACTGCTAGTATTCTCCCTTCAAATGTTTGCTCCCCAGAGTAAGAAAGCTGAGGTTTTGCAAGCAGCTCCACCTCTGGATGCTACCTGGCCAAAGCTGGGTCTTGATAGGGGAGTTTGGCACAGAAAGCTGACATCCTTCCCAGCTTTACTCCACTACTGAGGTACCATGACAGCTCTCTGCACTACATTTTTGAGGCTATCACGGAGTTTGACTTCAGAGTCAGAAGCTGGTTAAAAAAAAAGACAACAAATCAAAACCCAAAGAAACACCTTGCTGCAAACAGAGTTTCAGAAATGCTGTGTTTGCCCTGACTCTGCTGCAAGGTACAGGAACAGCATGCCAGCAGAACAGTGGTCCATTAGTTTTAAGTCCTGATCAATGTACATTTTTTTTATTCATCTTTAATAATTTGCCTACAGCAAAGAACCTGAGATGATCACCAACCAGCTAAAAAGGGTTTGAAAAATTCAGTTTACTCATGCTTAATATTTCATAAGATCAATTTAATCAGTTGTAAAGTTACAACATTTCTTCTTCCATGACAAGTGAGGGAAAAAATACCTAGCTCTCCTAAAGGCCATATAAAAATTTAATACACCTACTTCCTGAGCACCCACCTGCCTTAATATAGATAGTACAAACAGGAGGAAAAAAAAAAAAAAAAAAAAGCTGTGATGCTGCTCTTGTTTTGATTTAAGTGGGACATTTCTAAATATAAGAAGAAAAATCAATGATAACACTGCTTCTGCAGTTTTTTTGTTTCACTTTTTGAACAGATGCACCACTTTGGCTGCCACATATTAAGCAGAGAGCAAAAGTCTTTGATCTTATCACTGGAAAAAAGATTTTTCTTCAATTATGGTTCTACGTGTTTCCACTTCTAATAGTCCATGCAGCTGTATGTTAAACAAAAAGCCATTAATCCCTTGACTAACTCAGACTAAGATGTTTCATTTTCTGTATACTAAAGATCTGGCTGTAACAGCTTCAACTTCCAAATTTCACCCCATTCAGTTATTAATGTTTATGGAAAACAGAAAAGTCTCTCTGCACACTCTAGTTCTAGCTCAGGACTCTTGTAGGAGTTTTGCTTCAAGAAGGATTTCTGAATTTATGTCTGCACTGAGAAACCTTTCCTTAAAAGAAGAAAACCTGAGATTAACCTTAAATTTGGCAACTTCCTTGGGATGGTAATTTTGTAGGAACTCAATCTACTTCAGGTATCTCATAAAGGAAAAGAAAACTCTTGCATCTTCCTGTGTTAAAAATTCTTCTGCTCTTCAATAAGCAACACTTAGAAGAGTTTTGTGGGCTTTTACTTCGTTTCTAAAGGAAGAGAGATTAACCCAGTAACTTAGTTGGATCATGAGCATGAGAAGAAAAACATCCAAAACCAAGCAAAGGACTAGCAAAGTTACTCTTTTAAACCCTTAAGTTACTACTAAGCTATAAATTACAAACACAAAACTCACAGTAAAAAGAAGAGAACATCAGTGGAGAGAAGAAAGAGCAGCCATTCCAGCTGACAGCAACACAAAGTCTCCATCTTCTGAATCAGCCCTGACCAGCTAGCTTTCCCTTGGCCTGTGGGACTCTCCTTTATAGTCTCTGAGCCCTCCTCGTTCACATGCTCACCTTTTGCACCTGGTTTCCCTCCTCCTTGCAAACCAGCAACAGTGGCTTGCCCACAGGTGCAAGCATTTCCCTGTTAGGGCTTTGCTTGTTTTCTAAGGACACCCTGACAGAATGAAGGCAAATGAAAAGGGAAGCTACAGCTACTATAGTGGAACTGCAGCCTCCACATGCTCATAGCATGGAGAAACTGGAAAGACAAAATGATGGCGTGATCCTCATCTTTAAAGAAAATAAAACCAAAATCTCTGTATTCAAAGAGCATCTTATAGGAACACACTACCCTGTCATCACACTAAAAAAATTACATGTGCTCTCCTAGAAGGTCTTTGCAATAATAAGAAAAGGTGAAATTAAATTGATCAGTGAAGACTTTGGAAATTAAAAAGCTCTCATAGAAAAGACTGCTGATACAAAGTCTTTTTTTTTTTAACCCATATAAACTCCCTTCCCTCTCATTTTCAAAGGGAATAATTGTATACTTCAACAATCATCTTACCTTTATTAGCCTGTTGTGAAAGTAGAGGGTGAATAAACATGTCGTGTCAGGCCATGCTGTTGGAGTTTCCAAGGTCAGACTCTCCTGATGGACCCCCTTTAGTTCTCCTTGGGTACCCCAGTACTGTGTTGTGCTTCAGATGAGGCTCCCAGCAGGATCTCACCCGTGAGGACACTGTCACTGGATAAGACACCTGGTGGCACTTCAGCGGTGGTCGGAGCAGGTGTCCAAGCTGCAGAGGAAAAGTTAACTAGCTCAAATCCACTTGATGGGAGCTCAGATTACTTGCAGCTGAGCTTGTTTACACTACTGAGTATCTAATCCTGCAACTTTTGCCAACATTGACCCATATTTGGATGAAAAATGTTTCTTCAGCTGGGTCTGTCTCAGCACACAGTAGCTCTTCTCTGAGTTTATGCCCCAGCTGGAGGCAAGATGCTGTGCTCCTACTGATGCAGTGGGACCTGAGCGATTGGTGTGGGTACCAAAAACCAGCATATGTCTGAGGGCTCTACGTTTATTCAAGGGGTTTCAGGTACATGGGGCTTAGGAAGCGCAGGGGAGATACACGTACAGCTGTCATAACTTCCTTTGTAACACCATGGACCTCGGCAATGCCCAGGAGTCAGTTCACAAGTGAATCTGTATCTAGCTTGCCTGTGTTAAGCAAGTTTTCCCTTTTTAATTTTTATTTATTTTTGGTGAGTGGAACAGGCAAGATGCTGTGCTCCTACTGATGCAGTGGGACCTGAGCGATTGGTGTGGGTACCAAAAACCAGCATATGTCTGAGGGCTCTACGTTTATTCAAGGGGTTTCAGGTACATGGGGCTTAGGAAGCGCAGGGGAGATACACGTACAGCTGTCATAACTTCCTTTGTAACACCATGGACCTCGGCGATGCCCAGGAGTCAGTTCACAAGTGAATCTGTATCTAGCTTGCCTGTGTTAAGCAAGTTTTCCCTTTTTAATTTTTATTTATTTTTGGTGAGTGGAACAGGCAATAAACTGTGTTGTGCCTATTTTTTACTTGATTTTGTCTGTTTAGTATTTAACTTGTTAAAATTTTCTTGCAGAAGGCACTTTTCTTCCTCCTCACTCCAGAAATGCATTTGCTATTTCGAATACAGATAAGTGCTCTTCTGTTCCAGCTTTCTTTGCACACTTGCTGAAATCTTCAGCATGAAAAATAAATGAATACGGTGCAGTGCACAAGGTTTCTGACTAATTTCAGCAGTTCCCCCAAAAGCCCCTATGTGCTGTCCCCAGGCTGAGGCCACACACTGCACCAGGAGAAAGCCACCTCAATTCTTATTTCTTGGAACAGCGCTATCTTTGCACACTGAAAATTTCATTTTGTTTTAAAGGCCCCTCCCCTGCACCAGCCTTCAGAGAAGATAAGTGTTATCAGCTCAGTGTTAGTGAATTGATAAAGAAGGGCGCAGCACTGTTCCAGCATGAGCCAGACACCAAGGCTTGCTGAGCGGTGTCGCCAAGTGCTTCAGCGGCTGATGATTGAAAGTGGAAGTTTAATGGGGTGAATGTGAACAAAGAATTAGAATAAATGCCACCTTTTGAAATAGAAAGCAAGTGACTAAATGGCTTGGGTGAGATGGGAAAGCAGATGTAGAGCAAAGAAGCAGTTCAGCAAAGCCAGTGTGGATTTCAGATTAGAGTTGAGTCATCTTCGTCAGCCGGTACGATGACAGGCTCTGTCTGGGTGGCCTCCTGCGTATCAGCAGGTGTGACAGGAAAAAAATACATGCTCCTCTTGCAAGACCTGATTTATTTCAGAAAATGTTTATTTTCTGGTCTCCTGAGTCAAGCTTCTTCTAATTAAGCATTTCCCATCAGAACACAGCACCCCAATTACCTGTACATGTATACTAATCTGCAGCCTGATATATCTTTGGGCTTTAGCAGGATAAGCGTAATCGTCTATGAAAACTTGTGCAGATAAAGGAGAAGGAAAGGATTTTGTCCTTCCACATTTAAACTTGCTACAAAGCCTTGGAAGAGATTTTGCACTGCTGGCAAGTGAGTCAAACCATGAGAATACCACACCAGCTCACATGACGTCAAGTAGTACAAATATTACGGCATTTTAAGATAACTGTCATGTGTGACTCTGTACCTCCTTCTGCAGGAGTCCTTACCTGGTGGGACTACCCCTGTACCCACACAGCCCAAAAGGACCACTGGGAGAGGAATGAGTTTGACAGCCTGACCCCTGATGCATCCCAATCCGAAGCAAGGGATGAGCTTGCTCTGAACACAAGGTTAGCAGTGGGCTAATTGGACAGGGCTCGAGGATGGGTGAATTCTCATTGTCTTTGCCAGAGGAAGCTGTAACTTGGCAGGAGGAACGAAGAGTCACACTGCCCAAGGGAAACCCCAGGAGGAACCAGGCCATTGGTGATGGTGGGGTGAGCATGAGGAGTCTGACCTGCACACGTCTCAGTGAGCCTCATAGACTAAGTGTCGCGTTGAGATGTGATGTTGGATTTGTGCAAGAGCCTGGAGCAGAAGTTGTGGTGCAGCTTGAGAAGATGATTCTCTAAACTCTAACTGCACACCAAGGATGAGGCACATAGGGTCTGGCTGTGTCTGGCCATGATACAGCTGGGACTGACAGGCAGGACATAACCAGGAAAGTGTCATCTCTGCTATTTTTCTCCCAGTGGTCTTCTTGTAGAGAGCGTTTGATGAATGTGAATAACCATAAGCCAAGAAGCGAACAGACCTTTGTGCAGCTTGAGGGCCATCCATAAAAATAATGGGCCAAATTTTAGTATAGATGAATGCTTCAGCAGACTTCTTTGTACTTTGCCAACAGAAAATATTTGGCTGCTGTCTCTGGCAGTAAGGGCAGGGGCAGTGCCAGCTGCCATTCTGATAAGGCAGCTACTAATGGATTTCACCATCAAACAACCCTCACTGAAACCTGTCCAGAGATGCCTGGGTAGGCAACATTCATCAGACAGAAACAGGGAATTTCTTTGCTCTAAGAGAGGAATGGAAAGTACATCATTCCTACACAGCTGAAGGGAAATGGATAGTGCTCCAGTCTGATTGTTCTTCCCTGTCTCTGACAGAGCAGCAGGGATGCTGTCTTGTCTTGGCAGTGTTGACGAGTATTTGGCAGTTATAAATATCTGTCAGACTTTTGGTGTCAATATTTGTAAGTAGCTACCTGACCGCATTTCGAAAACAACAGGGGATGTTCTGTACTTGCCATGTTTTAAAATGGATTATAAAATGTCTTTAGGAAACCAAATATGAGTCAAGAGACTGAAGTCAAGTCCAGTCCTCATTAATTACAACACCATTTGACTTGACACAAAGGTGAAATTGCATTCAAATCAATTCCAAATTTGTTTGCGGCATGTATGAATCTAACTGAAACTAGAGAGTGCTTGCGTATTTGAGGAGGGAATTGCTGTGTACATACCAGTGCCCACAACAGGTAATATACAGGCATTCTCTTTAATGGCCAAGTTTATGCAGCTAATTTCTCACATTCAGCATCGACTGTACAATAATCCTTTTGACAAATGAGTCAAGAGGCAGGGTGCTGCTGAGCATAAAATGCATTATTGCCTTGCACAGATCTAGGACACATAGATGAGTGAGGATTAATAGTTACAATTAGAATTGTAAGAGCAGACTGTAGATTGTGAAAATAATTAGCAGATTCTGAAAAGAATTTCCAGCCCCACAAAACTGTTTTAGTGCAGAATACATTTCAAATGGAAACAATAAAAGAGACTCAGCCATGCTTTTCTCATAATGATACATTTGGGATTGTTAGGACAGAATTTGAAAGCTTGCTGGCACCTTAACAAAGATGGCTCAATGCTCTTGGCCAGCTAGACACTGTGGCCTGTGCCAAGAGTGGCAGGTAGCCACTTGGCTTCCCAAGGCGGTCTCAGTCACATTGTAGCTGTATTCCTACCTGTGCTCTTGCTCTAGCAAAGGTACTCTGAGAAACCCAGTTAAGAACATGCAGAGCATGTTTCAAATGACAGACTTTAACAGTACAGTGATGGCTCCTTGCCAGTAACATCACTCAGGTAAACCTTGCTTCTGGCCAGGAGTCAACACCCCTTCCAGCTGTAAACTGAGAGGACATGCCTTCACAAAGTTTGCAAGTCTCTAACTTAGCAGTGAATAAAAAATTCTGTCAGGAGAGGAGCGTAGAATGATCAAGTGTAATGAAATGGTAACAATACATCTTGCCAATCAATAAGAACACTCTCTTTGTGAGAACGTATTCCTTATTTATAGATCAGCTGGCTTATGCAAAAGAGGGGAGTTAACAGCTTTCAGTCTGGTTTAGGAGAAAGACTAACTGATGATGTGAAATTACCTGGAATACTTAATCACAGAGATCAAAAGGGGTTTGGCTGGTTGTTTTTTTTCTTTTTGCGTAAGTACAACTTTTAAGATCATATTATTCCAATATAATTCCCATTGTTGCTGTCAATGTGGAGTGTCTAAGTGCCTAATATATCTAACACAGATGTGCCAAAGGGCTACAATTAAATCACTCTGCACTCATCTTCTGGTACCAATCAACTTTTTCTTCTCTTAATGAACAGACACATGCTGTTTTATACAGAGTTTGATTGACTGGTTGATATGAAAACATAAAGTGGCAGGAGCTGGTGAAAAGTATTCATTATTCTCTCTGTTTGGAACTGCAGTAGAAGTGAGTAATTGTTTCCGATTGTGGCAGCCGCTCTCGTGCTGATTGATGAGTGCTACAGCACTGGCACAGAGGTTGTGTTAGACAGTATGGTAACTCATTCGTGAGACCTTCATGGAAGTTGAAGCATCCCCAATAGGTTTTATTTTAAATGGTGAACATGGCTTTGAATTGGTATTTTTCTACTACCTGGTCCGTAGAAGTCATCTTCACACCTTTGGCAGATTTCAAGGGAACCCTAATCCAATATTACAGCTCAGAAAACAGCCAGAGAGGCAAAGCAGGTTTCTCACCACCTTTAGGCAGGAAAGCAAAAATAACCTGCACACTGTAGGAGTCCCTGTCTGTCGCACTCCGTATATACTTCAGGAGACTCATATTCAAACTGAAGTCTGCTTGTTGACCTCAATGCTATAAATAGATTATTTATTTTCAGAGCTCAAGTACATTGCATCAAAAAAGAAGGTTGACAATAAGATCAGATGAGGAAGGAACCTCCCATCTGATGAAAGACACCTCCTCAATATCTGTGTGCTCTGTAGAGATAGTAATGACCCTATACTATTGGTCTACAGTCTTTGTGGTCCCCCTGGGTTTAGGCAAAGCGATCCTGTTTCCGGATTACTCTTAAATAACACTCTACATCGGTAGAACATCGAGTTTGCTTGAGAAAAAGGGTGTCTATAGCCAGCTGAAGCAATGCCCATCATCAAAATACCACATACAGAGTAAAAAAAAGTAGGAAAACACATTAGACAGAAGTGTGATACTTATTTTCGAGGAAAGATCAATAAAATTATGGTTCTCAAATGCAAAATCATATCGAAACCAAAATAATTATTTGGAAATACCTGGGAGTTTCAGTTACTTTTTAAGTTAACTCCTTAAAGAGCAGACACAATGAAAAATGAACAGGTTCTAATTTGGGCTGGATTTGGAGGTGGTCATTTCCCAGTGTAGATGGACAGGGTAACAGGTCCCTACACTTGGCACGCCTATGCAAGGGCAGCACATCCCCATGGGCACTGGTTTTCTGAACTATGCAAAAGATGAAACAACAACAAAGCAAACCAGACTTTTTCACCCCAAAAGAGCGTGAGAAAAAACATTGAAATTGAATCTCAGTGCTGGTTGAGTGTGTACACTTCGGTTGTGAGTACTCGACTTTTTTTTTCCTTGAGCAGTGCACTCAGAATGAGTGCTGGAATCAAATTATAAACCCGTGCCTTTTGTAAAAGAATTTTAAAAAATCCCACTTACAATTGTCATTTGAGAACCAGTGGTTCCCATAAGGGCTCTTTTAATACTATGTTGCAATGACAGAATTACATAAATTCCTCAGTAGACAATCATAGTTTTAACTAGTTAAAAATATTGCTGTGCTCTTTGGAGGGATTTGCAAGTTTAACTGCAATTTTTCTGTGTTGATTTTTTTTTAATCTGTTTTTGTTTGTTGGTGGGGACTGCCAAAGTTTGTGTAGATATTTAAGCCCAAGACGGCATCTTAGCTTAGCCATCTGTGAAAACAAAAACTGAGTAAAAATATAGCTTTGAACAAATGAAGCACTGAGGGAATTTCATACTCGATCTAAATAATTGCAGCTATAGCTTGTTGCTATGCAGTTAAGAAAAACATTTCTCTTATCCTTGGTGAAGACCCATTTCTTTAAAAGGTTTCACTTTTAAACATGAAGACAATGAAACATTAATATTTTTCCATCTTCCGCTTCAAGTGTGCGCACGAGATCAATGCCTTGCTGTCTTGTTTGATAAAATGAACGCAGAGGCTCTGGAGAGAGGCAGCACAGGCTCCTGGCAGCTGATGCTCCCCGACACCAACACTTGCCATGGCCTCAGCCAAAGGCTAGGGGCTTTCGGCTTGGGGCCAAATCCGCTGGGGCTGGACATTCAGGTGCCCTATGAAAGGATCAAACATGAGAAACTGAGGCTCCTTCTCTTTTAGTGGGGTAAAGGAGAGCTGGAAGGCATGGCCTTGGAGAAAGAGGCACTCACTTCCCAGGTATGACAAGAAAAGTCACTTTATAATGGACACATGGGAAAAACCCTGAGGGCACAGAAAAGAAGGGAAGGCAAAGGCAGTTCTGGCAGCAAATGCTTTCCCCCTTTCTTTTTTTTTTAATTTCACCTCTAAAAGGTGGCTTGTGATGGCCAACCTGGAAGCACAAAACCAGAGATGTTCTACTGCTTTTGGAGCATCGCAGGGCACAGTCTCACGTGCCTTTGCTGCCACACTGAACCCCCACCTCCTGCCCAGCACGGGCTGTGCCTGAATGCCCACATCTCGCTGGAAACAGGGGCATGAAAGGTCTGCTGGGGACTGCCTGAGCTCATTGCAGATAGACCCAAACAGGGGAAATGCCTGAGTAATATGGCACGGCTCCCTCCCCACACACCACTTTCATTTCTAGCCTGAGAATGAAGACTATGAGGATCAGAGCACCTGTGTAACAAAACCATAAAACCAATAGCTATTATTCTTCCACCCATTCCCTGTTTCTTGTGGGAATTTTCAGGCCTGATTTCTCCACTTCAAGTCCCGAAGGGCCATTTTTGGTCATTGCTTTAGACCTGCTTCACAACAGTGCACAGGATTCCACAGCAGGTCCACAGCTCTCAGTGAGGCCAGAGCTCCCTGCGTGCACACTTGGAGTGCACAGGTCTGTGTACCTTTACATATATGTACAGGGGAAATAGCAAAATCAAGAGATTTCTTCAGCCCCAAGAAAAGCTCAACATTTTTTGCCTCCTGTTTATCTTGTTTCCCTGAGAAAAAACATTGGACTTTCTTGGCTGAAAGCTGTCATCTTCAATGAAAAGCTGATTATACAGTGGAAGTAAATAATAAAAGCATGATTCTGTCTGGTTGCCTGGACTAAATTAATGAAAAAGAAACAGTTTGCACTCAATAATTTCCTCATGAAAAGCAGCTTTTTCTTAAGGAAATAGTGACAATTTGCCTTGGACCAAATTAGTGACAATATAATCTGTCTTCAAATGGAAGATGTCAAGTTTGCACACAAATAATTGTGGCATGAGAACCGGTGGTGTCACACCACTCTAATCACGGTTTGCAGTAAAAATACCAAGAGAACAAAGACCTGGTCTACAGCTTCTGTGGGTTGCCAGCATATTATTATTGGTTCTGACCTTCTAATTGCCTCTTTATTTTCTGCTGCTGGCTGCATGGTGAATAACACCAGTGCTCTTTCAACTCTTTCGTGTCCCCCACGTGCTCCCCCCTTCCTCCTCTCTCTTGCTCTCTCTGAAAACAAATAAACTACCAATTTAGTGACTAACTACCTTGTGCTCTTGGAAGAGTTTCCTGAGCTTTTGTAAAAACGTTGAGCTTTGAACATTTTTTTCAAACAGGAATCAGTATTTTTGTCTCTCTCTACTTTCTGTACGTGCCAGTGAGGAGCATTTTAATTAGAGCGCTGCCTGCACGACACTACAGCCCACCTGCCTCCTTCCTGCTGGTAGGGGGGGAAATGCTGCAGCGGCTGCTGATGTGCAGCTGGAGCAGCAAACAGGTCATAAACCAGGAGGAATGGTGAGGACCCGGCCTCCGGGTCACGCCTGGTACCCAGGATGCTGCGGGGAGGATGCAGAGGGATGCTGCGCGGGCAGGCACCGTCCCCCCACCTCTCTGCTGAAGGGAACGGGGCGAGCACTTGAGGCTGCGGGAAGCTCTTCAAAAGAAACGTGTTGGTGTGAGGAATTGCCAGGAATAGCGGGAACGGCGGGGGCGGGGAGGCGGCAGAGACCGAGCCCCCGGGGGGCACCGGCCGGTCCCCACCGCAGTGCTCGCCGGCAGCCATGAGATGTCACTGCTGCCCCGCACTAAAACAGGCACGGGCTAATTTGTCAGACAGACCAGAAAGGCTGAGATGTGGCCACCTCCTGCTTTGCTCCCCCCCCCCCCCCCCCCCCCCCCCCCCCCCCCCCC
>JAAGAY010134157.1:0-11844 GCA_011801015.1 Ardeotis arabs | reverse complement strand
TGTTAAGCTCGGGAAGAGGGAGGGGTGGGGAGGAGGTTTTTTTTTTTTTATCTTGTTCTCTGTCTCATTATCCTGCTAGTTTTAGTAGCTATAGTAATTTAGTAAGAAATGAATAGTTTTCCCAAGTCGAGTCTGTTTTCGCCCGTGACGGTAACTTTGAGGATTTTCTCCTTGTCCTTATCTCAAACCTCGAGCCATTTTTCTTCTATTATCTCCCCCTGTTCTCTCGGAGGGTGGGGGGAGTGAGAGAGAGACTGCGTAGTCTGGTCCCGATCCGGGCTGAACTACGACACATCCCCACCCCACATTCTGCTTTCTTGGAAAATTAAATTTTCATCCTTGGGACCCATGAGGTCATCAGGAGGGACAATATATGTTTTTTAGTAGAAGAGTGGTTTTGTATAACAAATTTACCTGTGTTATTAACAAAATGTTTTTATCTTAATTTGGACTGTGAGTGTTAGTATTACATAATTTGGACTTATAAGTTGCTAAAACATAAATTGGAAAAACCGTAATTACTTAGACCCATAGCCATGGTGTGTTTCCATTGACCCACAACAAGATGCAGAGGACTGTGTCCTGTTCTGCCTCACCACTGTCATTGTACTGGATCTGGCAGCCCCAGGAGGTGCCTCTGGGCCCACTGTGAGCATACCTCTGTGCCAGCTGTGGACTATTATCTCATTTTACACAGTATTTTTGGATAATTCTATTCTGGGTAGCAAGTGTGACTAATCATCCCCGAACCAAGCAGTTTGCTTTACCAGGTGTATGAATTCTCAGTGAGCAGCACTTTGTAGTACAAGCTTCTACATGATATAACAAACTGCTGGAAAAGTGTCTTTCAAGATCTTCTTCAAAGAACAATTTTTCTACTGAGGATTCAGCTACTTCAGTGCAAGATAAACCTAAGCACATCAGAGGATAAACCAACCATACCTCTAATTTCAGTGTTGTACACACACTTGTAACCCAAAGGCAGTCTATTGTATTGTGCTAATGCAGAGTGATCTGGAGATCATAAAGGTGGTTGTTCATAATAAATATTTTGCTGAAAATTTATTAAAGTAACACAATTTTCTTGCAGACCCTTACAGGTAGACTATCATCTTTGAGTAAGTTCAGTGTTAATTTTAATTCTCTTTTTTTTATGAGTTTGGCATACACAATTCAAATAGCAGAAGAATCTTTTTAAAAAGTGAAATTTCTTGAAAAGTACTTTAGAACCAAAGGTGTGCACTTCTGACAACAAATGCAACTTTTTTTTTTTTTAATTATGTCAAAGACTACAGCACAGTGTATCTTTTAAAACTAATATTGCCTAGAGGTCTAAGGAAAGATTAATGTTTGGTGGATTTTACAGAATGAAGTTCCCAGACACTAAATATTTATTTCTTATACATTCTTGTATGGCATCTTGGCATTAAAGATGAGCTTCTCTTGGAGATCTTGTGTACACTGCTTGTCTCACAGAACATTTTAATGTACAACTCATTAAAATATGTCCAAATACAACACATGCTTCAGCATTTCAACTTTGCAATAAAAATATAGCCATTAGAGGTATTTCAAGAATTATCTCGACATATTTCCCATGAATTCCAAAATGTATTACTTTTTTATTTATATTCTTGACTTTATTTTTTTTCCCATATACCTACGCAAACTCTTGAAATTGTTCAAGTGTATTTGCCTTAAGACACCAGCTAGAAGAGAATTAGTTACAGCTTGGCAACTTATGTGGCACAATAGTACTACCTGGACTGAAGTTAGAGACATCTTTCCACTTTACTGATTAAAACATATATAGTTACATATAAGTAACAGATGAATTATCTTCCATGACATCATTCCTGGAGGGTTATATACATTAAGCTTCTCACATTATGCAGAAGTTATCTGATTATCTGTTTCTGTGCTGGAGGTTGCTGCTGTCTTAGCAGGGACGACTGGTTTGATACACAGTTATTACTGAACTTCTTTTGCCTGTACTCCCATATATTAGCATGAAGTGAAATCAATATTCTTTTTACCTTAACACTGGGTTATAAACTTCAGGAGTCTGCAAAATGACTCATGAGTCCTTCAGTGGTCCATTCTTCTGTAAGCCATGTTAGTGAATAAAGGGTCTGCAGGTTGTTGTGAAACTAGCATTTATGGACCATAGAGACCCTGACTCTGCAACTCGAGAAGGTTCCCAGGTATGTACAAGGTTAAATGAAATTTTTAGTTAGATGGCCTTTTGAAAGTCTCCAGGATAACAAAAGCTAGCTCAACCACACCAAGAGTGAAAACAAGTTAGTTTTGTCTGAACCTGGGCTATCATCCTAAATGAATCTTTAATGTAGTCCAATAGACAGCCAGCAGCATATCAGTGCAGAGAATTACTCGTGTACTTCAGTGCTGATGCATCTAATGCAGTAGCAAACACAATCAAATAAAACCGAAAAAGAGAAAGTTGGATTAAAATCGCAACCTGAGCTGCCTCTGAGTCATGGGCTTTTGCTAACTTTGGGCTAAAATATAGCACTTGTCATCTTATCCATGCTTATGACAGCCTCAGAAACATTTAAGATGAATAAACTGCTTTCACTCTAAAGTGGATTTCAGTATGACAGGGATAAGAAATATATAATGCAACTAGAAAGGTGTCTGTGAGTCAGTCAGATCTATGCCACTAACATAATAATTTATATTTGTTAGCAAAAGGACTTTCAAAAAAATTTAAGCATTCCCTACATAGAACATACATACTACGAGCTATGGATCTGGTCCCCTCAGAGTGCTGGCAGAGATTTGCCTTTGAACAATACAAGACATTAAACCTGGAACATCAATATATGTCAGACTTACACTTTGTAAGTGTAAGGGTCGGTCAGAAAATCAGTATTGTCTCAACCTTGTTATCGAGGACTTCCAGGTGGACTATGGACTTGATCTGGCCCAGGACTTGATCTGGCCTAGGACCTGGCTGGCCTAAAAGTTAGGCTCACAACTTGACATGAGTTGCTGCAAGCAGCCTGCCTGAGATGCAGTTGTTTTTTTTTCTTCCCGGGAACAGAATGGAACTGTTATGGACAAGGCTGACTCTGGCCTAACAACAAAATGTACAACATCCTTGAAACACTGGACAGAGTGGCGCGGAGGTGCCATGGCTCATCCCTGTTGTCAAAACTGGCAGAGATAACGGTGCAGCTGCTATCGAGGAGGATGAATGACAACTGCTGTCTCAGAAACAACGGTGAGAAAGTGCCCTTTAACAGAACTTTGCTAATTATAATGTACAAAAGAAAAAAAACCCACACTTCTATCCTAAGGGCCGAGAACAGGCGGAGATCCACGAAGTAAGGAGGAGCAAGGTTTGCTACTTGGCATAAAAGGTCGACCCCTAACAACGAGACCCCCGAAGAGCTCTCCCCACCAAGGATTGACATCGATCGTGAGGACCGGCGGGACGTTGCCTGGATCTGGGACCATAGGGACACCTTGGACCCGCGGTGGTAGCTATTATTCTCTTTTTTCCCTATCTTTACTTTTCCTTTTCACTCCCTTTCACCTATCGCATGCCGCTTTACGGGTAAAATAATAAAGTTTGTGCTGTTTGATTGAAACCAACCGCTTTGGCATGTTCGCCGTAATTTTGCACTTTGAGATCGCACTAAAAGAACCATCACGCGTCCCGAGTGGGCCGTGACAGTAAGGCAGAAGATAGACGATTCTTATGATGATTGGAGGTGTAAGAGTGCTTATCTGCAAGCTATATTACCCTACTTTTGACAGCTACCAAGAATCTGTGTCCTACAGAGAGCCAAACAGGCTTTTTATTAACAAAGATTTTCAGGTGAAAAAACCTAGTCTCAGCTCTTCAGCACGCCAAGAAAGTATACACTCAAATAATTTCCTCTGCTTGTGAAAGGAATAGGGTGCCAGCTACCTGAATAGTATGTAAATATCACTCAGTAGACACTGCCCAGAGTCAAGACTGTTTGAAAACTGTTTCAAATAAAATATGATGCAAATTAAATATAGGAAGGAAAATTATATAAGGAACTGAATGGTTTAAATTACAAAGTATATCTGTATGTTATAAGAAATGACTGAAATGAATAGAGAGGTTGTGAGAAGGAAGTGAAGCAAAGCTGCAATGCAGGAATAAGAGCTAGTCATGGAATAGCATGATTTATGATAAAAAATACAAAGCTGAATCATGGACATGGTTTTAAAATTATATTTATTACATTATTTGATTAAATTAGGGAAAGAAGGTGGACGGTGGTGCTGGAGCAAACCACAGACCAGCAGAAACTGTAGAAATAGGCCTAATAATTTCTACAACCAATTTTACCTGATGAGACATGTCCCTTGTTCTTTTCTCCTGCCTTGGACAAGTTGTCCCCTTGAATGAGACTGCAGAGGTGTGTGTGAGTGAGGCGGAATGAGGAAAGGTTGAGGAATGTGGTCTCACTGCATGTACTCCCTGCAGGTAAGCACAAAGGAGAGGAAAGAAAAAAGATTTCTGAACACTTAATGTCTTTGTGAGGAAAGGGGTACCTGATCTGGAATTAATTTTGCCTTTTCACTAATCTTCTGTTTGGATTATATTTGATCTTCCCACATTGTTACATAGAAATGAGAAAATTGATTCAATTAATTTGGTAAATCTAAGTGCAATCTAGCACAATTTCTATATGGTTGTAGGCTCTAATGATCTGCTGGGACCTTTTACTTTTGACTGAACTGGGTGTATTTCAAAACTGTGCATCCCTCCTGTTCCAACACCTCAGTCCTTCCAGAATGAGATATGATGTAATCGCTTTGGGGTTTAGAATTGTTCTAAAAGTCCTTGAACATCACAGGAACAAAAAGCAGGCAACATTATTCTTCCTAGAAGTTTCAAATGTGCTTCTCTTGTTTACTGTGTGTGTTCCTCTTAGTCTCAAGATTTTTGCTGGTCAGTAGATGCACAGGCTGCAAACCAGCATCCTGTGTACTGGGAGTCAGAGACAGCTGATAGTGTATATATGTTCTCTTTGCTTAGGCCTGAAGATTTGGCTTTGTATTTCAGGCAGTAACTCCATTGTCTCAATGGTTTTTACTAAGGAAAAATCCTTAGTTTTTTTGATACCTAGCTTGAATAGCTAGTTCACTAGTTTACTAAGCTAGCGGTTGAAGCAAGTTTGAGTGAAAAATCCAGCACTTTTGGTTAGTCACTTGTCTTTGTTAGTCTGAAGTTTCTTACAACCTCTTAAAAGACAGATTCCTAAGTATTAGAATTGCCCCACAGTTTGGGTAGAAATTCCCAAGCCAGATAGTATAAAGATATTCGTGTTGTAAACAACACAGATCAGTCTCAGAGTTACAAAATTCAGTCAAAAGACGTGTTCCAGTTATCTGGCACAAAAATGACAACGTGGTAAAACCCATAGAACTTTAAAAAGAATATTTTTTTTTCATTAAAACAGCAGAAAATCCAAATTAACTCTTTCAAACTGTAGCTTTATGTACTATTAAAAGGTCTGTAACATATAACGTCCAAAACCAGCATGAAACCTAATTACAGAATATCTTTGCTGTAACTGTTTCTATTTACATCTCTTCAAGCACAGAAGCGAATAATCTGGGCTTTTCTACAACATCAGCATGTTCCTGACCTTTTTTGATGACACTTCCAAATGAATTTACTGCATTTTGAAGACTGATATTGTTGACATTGAGATCTATGACAAAATTTCGGTTTATTCAATTGGAGAAAAAATATACATAAAGTCAGATATGTGATTGATTACGTAGGAATCCTTTCCTCTGTGCATTTCCCTCTTGTACTGCCATTTTTTTTCTCTCCTTTCAGCCCCTCTACAATACTAAAGTCTCTCTTTCTGAGCAGTAGCAGAGGCAGCAGCAATGGGTAAGATGTAGGCATATTTACCACAGCAGTACCTCCATTTGCCATTTTACTGTGTGCGGCTATCCTCCTAGAAGATACCCATCACACCCCTTTGCTCACCAAAGCATTATCTCTCAAGATTATCTTCGGTTGTTTGAAATACAAATTAATATTTATTTTTATTGGTATTAAGTCTCCTCATTAAGCACTATTGGACCATAAAAAAATGTTGAAAAAAGAGGGATACTGATTCATCAGTCTATACAGGAACTTATTTCTACTCAGAAGTTGATTATACTAGAGTTGTAGGAGACATAGAACTTAATTGGTAGTAGCTATTACAATGTGTTCAGTCTGGAGGGTCTGATGTCCATCCTTCTGTCATTGCCCAGGCATTTCACTCACAAACATATGATTCACAATGTATTGTTAATATAGTGAGTACAGAGTTAAGAGTCATATAAAATTGTGGTATTTGCAGTGTTTAGCCTTTTTCATAAAAACATACAGGGCTAGAGGCTCAGACTGCATGAAACTTGCATACAGATCAACTATATTTCAAATGTCAGAAAAAAATGTCAGTTTGTTCTCTTATTCACTGCCACTCTTATTGCAAGAAAGATGGATGCTTTCAGGAACAAGAAGATCTATGGCAGCAAGACCTCTCCATTTAAAGTTTAAATTTCTTCTGTTTCTGATCCTGATAGCAAGGAGGGAGAGGAGAAGAGGGTGAAAACTCTCCTCTGTAACAAAACTTTTCTCTGAAAAATAATTTGGCAGTTCACAGACTACCGCTGTCTTTCAGAATCTTTAATCTTTAATGCACATCCTTTCAAATTATCATTATGGTCTAGATTTGCTCAGGTATTCAAGAACTTAGCTGGAATTTGAGTTGCAATACAGTAATTCAAGATCTCTCTTCCTAGGGCAGTGCCACACAACTGGTACGTGAAATAACAGTTTCTGGCCCAATTAGTAGTTAATTAATTGATGCAAATTAGAGCAACCGATCTAAGTTTAATTCCTCTCTAGAAGTGTATTTACTTGCTTCAAGCCAAGCTGTTCAGCACCAGTGTTGTAGAGTTTTAACCACTTGAATTCAAGGTCAGGCACATTTTTTTATATATTGAATATTTTGTAATTCCCTTAGCCAGAGATGATTGCCTCTGACCAGTCCAGCCTAAGTTTCTTTCCTAGCATTTCCTACTCTTTATCTTAAACAGAGAGTAACAGTCCCCATGTATTTTATTTGGAGCCTACATAGGCTTGTTAACGTGGCAGGTTGTCTGAACGTCAGGCTTTTCAATGCTCACTGTTTAAAATTTGCCTACTGTCCTTGTTCATACTACAGACAATCACCAATTTATTGAGCAAATTACCTACTTTATTTTGTGGGATTTTTACACATAGATTCTACTGCTGCTTTGCAATGTTAAGTAGTTTATTAATTAGCTTGAATTGTAAACACACTTTTCAATTTGCCCTTTAAGGAGAGTAGTATATACTTTCACACTCTTTCCTTGAAGTCACTGTTTTTCCCCACTCCAGTAATAACTTCTGTATTAATGTTTTTAAAATTATAACATTTGTTTCAGGTTTTACAGATTACTATGCATCCCTTGAGCTGAATATATAATCATTTGTGAAAGGCTATGTTTGTGACATTTCTTATCTTTCCTTGCTAGATAACATTGATTTTGTTTGTCTTATATTATTCTGCACAGAATAGTAGTTATGATGTGGTTCTGTGTCAATATCCTATGAAAAGTCAGCAGAATAATTAGTTATATCAAGGCTGTGTTAGTGACATTGTCTCTCACCTTGTCAATTATGGGTTTCTTCTAGCTCAGAATGAGATTATAAACTTCTGAGAACAATAGTAAAAATAGTCTTGCAGGGATTTAAAGTGTTGGGTTTTTTCAGTCCTAATGCCTTAAGTCTCTAACAAGAAGCTTTCTGAGACTCTAATAATCAGCGTTCAAGATTAACAGTGTGGTCAGTTGATGAGCAGATGCAGTCACAGAGGAATTAGATGGCCTGTTTAGACCATAAAAAAATGTACCTGTGAAGTATATGCTCACCCTTGTCATGGAAAAAATGTGTTCAAAATAAAATAAATAAAAGATGAGAGTAATTATCTTGTGCAATCCTTCTGTGACTTTGTAACAATCACAGTGTTAAAGTAATTGGGGAAAAATCGTACATTATGAAATTATTTCGAACACACATTTAGATTCCATTGTTTAAGTTATATTTGCTTGTTCAAAATATAATAGTTTATCACATTCTTGCTTTTTTTCGGTGAAGGTTCATTAAGAAACATTATATTTTACTTTTATGAAATCATAAAGTTATATATGGGAGACCTGAACAAATAGTAGTTTATTTGTGTAGAATGGTGATACAGAAAGATCAAAGGTATACAGGCAGAATGTTTGTGTGTTTAAAAATAGGTTCCTTTTCAGGCAAATTTTAAAGTGAGCAAAAAGCATGACTTCTCAGCAGCTATTCTTTTATTAAAATTTGAAACTACTTAGAAAACCACAAAATTTTTGCATTCTTCTTTCAAGGTAAAAATTAACTTTTTGTACCATATCTCACAGATTAATTACCCACAGGTGGGTTGACAGAGGATACATATTACTTTTGCCATCTTTCAGCTCACCATTTGATAAAACAAAAGTGTCCTAACAATTCTGTGGTTTTTATGACATCAGGAAATGACATATGATACCTCAAGGGCTAGGGAAGGAAATTAATTGTGAAAAAGTTTGTTTTCATACATCTGCACTTCAAATGTGCCAGAGAAGTATACTTACCTCAGCACTATTCTCTAGTCACTTCTATCTGAAGTCTTATTCACAAATAGTTCTCTTTGAAGGACCAAAATAAAGGAAGACAAAGGCCTTGTTGAGTGCAAGCTGTCATTCAAGATCTGTGACAGCAACAACAAAATTATTCATTATAAGAGTAGCACTGTGACTTGCTTCGTATGAGTTATGTACGTAGAACTGTCCAGTTAACAGTGTGACCACAAAGTTTGACTCACCTATATTATGGTGCTATGATCCTCAACTGTAAAACATTCATGACAGAAATAAAATTTCCTATGTTTTGCGCAAGGTTGTCTTAAACATTAATTTGTAATTAAGTTTGTGAGTAGCAGCTTGGAAAAAATATCTTCTTTCCTTTCCACTCCACCTGTAAAGCTGGTGGGGAATGATAGAAGAACTGAAGAGTTATTTACAGCCAGGATAGATTGAAAAGTGTCATAAAATAACACTCAAAATGACTGTTTCCCTTTAACTGTCATGGGATTTCTGACAAAACTCTCAGATCTTCCTCTCTGTTAGATTTTTGCCCCCTTTTTAATGAAACTTATGGAGATCTTTCTTCAGTTTTCCTTGTCCCTTCTCTGTAATGATAATCTATAGATTGATGAAAATAAAGTATGTGTATACTCCCTGCTTGCTATGCTCACTGAAACAATTTGAGTATTGTCTTTCCAGAGAAGAAGAAAAACTCTGTGTTCAGTTAATATTCAAACTGTATTGAAATCTCTCGTGTTTACTAATTTTCATACTTTAGTTGCACCAGGCTGCACTTCTTTGGAATTAAAGCAAATGACATTGGCTGAATCTCTGCAATAGCTATGATAAGCAAAGCATGCAAAAAAGTTAGGGAAATAATCTTAGTAGTATTTTTATTTTCCTCCTGCTTAAATTAGTTTCTGTTCTTTGTTACCGAACTCTTCAAAAAAGATTGATGAAATTTCTTAGCAACATGCATTACTCTGTGATCTTTCAGTACTCTTGCAGTGTTAGCAAGCTCCTATATGCTGCTACTAAATAAGTGATCAATTTACTGAATTTTCTCTGAAGAAATTAAGACCATAGCTATATAAAGCAAAGTCCACAGGTGTACTTCTCCTGTCTCAGATTGCTTATTTCCATAATGTAAACAGGAGACTATAGGGAGAAAGAGAGTGAAAATGATGACAGAAATAGACATATTTGCAGAAATTACTAAATTCTATTCTGTAATTTCTTAGTAATAATAAACTGTTGCCTATTAGCTAGCTCATAATTATTTGGCTTTCTTAATTTGATCATAAAAGGTAATATTTTGCCCCTACATATACTGAAATTTACCACGCTGATTCCAGACCAGATCTCAAATTTATTGAGAACATTTGGCATTTTGATGCTATTCTCTTGAGTTGTTGCACCTTTATTACTTGCTGTGACCTAAAAATTTTATAAGGAAGCTCACCACTTTTTCTTTGAAGTTAATACTGAGACATAAAATAGAGCCCTACTACTCAGAAGCTGTTTAGCTGTGATTAAACACCACTATTTTTTCCTTAAATATTTTTTTTTTCATAGAGAAGTAGTTTGTTCAGGTCTCATTTGTTGAGGTTTGAGGATTTTCTTTTTCTATTAAAATGTTGATATATTTTTTTTCCTTTCCTTTATTCCTTATTATTTCTTCAGTTCTCTAAATGCTGGAAATGGGATAGGTTCCATGATTTTTGATGAATTCGTGTGACCTATTTATCACCTCAACTCCTATCTAATTAGATCTTTCTTTTTTAAAGAATATTTTAGTTTCTATGTCATGCTGACTAGTCTATAGTTCCCCAGATTAATTTTTTTTTTTTTTAATAGGTAGAGCATTTGCTCTTTTTCTGGTCTATTGGGATTTCACCTGTCCTTGAGTGCTCAAAGATAATCACTAATATTTTTGAAATTGCTTTGACCAGTTTCTTAAATTTTGTAGGGAAATTCAGCAAAGCACATTTACTCAATTTTCCAATCATCTAAGTAACTTTCTTCCTTTCTCTAAATTACATTCCTGGTACTGTACTCCTTTGTACTTATTTTAATTTTAGGCTTATATTTGGATTTTTTTTCCAGAACATTCAGGCAAAAATATTTCAGTATTATTTTAATCATCCATACTTTTTTATTAAGTACAAATATATAAGACTTTGTTTAGGCATCCACCTATTTTAAGCAATGAAGTACTTTCAAACTTTAAAAGTTTCATGAAATGTAAACATTTCAAATTCTGACAAATACAATGGAGTATTTAATATAATTTTTCCTTAATCCATTTAATTATACTTACTGCCAAGATCAGAAGAAGAAGGTAATATGTAAGATTAAAATCTAGAAGACAAAAAGAATGTAAAAGAAAAACATGAACAGGAACTGGTCGTTGTCCTCCCAAGTTGACCAATAAGAACACTACCCAGAGTAAGTATTAAGACTGCTCCAATTTGGAGGTTGCTAATTAGTCTAAATCTCAAGCTGTGGAATTAAACACGCCGCGAGTGTCTGTTGGTCTTCCTAGGTAATTCTCCTATGGGAGCTTCAGTTGAAATGTATAAGCTTCACACACCGCTCAACAATCACATAGTCAATACTGTAGGAATGGCTGTCCCTGCTCAAAACTCACAGAATCACAGAATCACAGAATTATCAAGATTGGAAAAGACCTAAAAGATCATCCAGTCCAACCGTCACCAATACTTCTCAGCTAAATCATATCCCTCAACACAACATCCAAACGTTTCTTGAACACCCCCATGGTCGGTGACTCCACCACCTCCCTGGGCAGTGCCTGACTACCCTTTCCGAGAAGTAATATTTCCTAATGTCCAGCCTGAATCTCCCCTGGCGCAGCTTGAAACCATTGCCTCTAGTTCTATCACTGTCTACATGAGAGAAAAGGCCGACCCCTAGCTCACTACAACCTCCCTTCAGGAAGTTATAGAGAGCTATAAGGTCTCCCCTGAGCCTCCTCTTCTCCAGACTGAACAATCCCAGCTCCCTCAGCCGCTCCTCATAAGGCCTGTGCTCTAGAACCCTCACCAGCCTCGTAGCCCTCCTCTGAATGCGTTCCAGGGCCTCAATGTCTTTCTTGCAGTGAGGGGCCCAAAACTGAACACAGTA
>JAAGAY010134156.1:62499-74826 GCA_011801015.1 Ardeotis arabs | reverse complement strand
TTTGCATGCAGTATACATTTTCTCATATTGGCCATGTTTTGTTTCTTGATGTCTTTTTGTAATGAAGGTCAAACTATAATTGTAATAAAGGTCAAACTTATTTTAACAGGGAAAAGAAAAAGTCCAAACTTGATGAGTTTACAAATGATTTTGCTAAGGAATTGATGGAATATAAAAAGATTCAAAAGGAGCGTAGGCGTTCGTTTTCCAGGTAACTGCTTTACATGTCCGTAACGGAGAAGCAGATTGTCTAGAAGAATCAGGAGGAGTTCCACTCCACCTCTCTGTCGTTAGATGGATCGGATGATTCAAGGGATTAGCAGCAATAGAAGTTCCGAATGTAGGTTACTAGCTCAAATATGGCGGAGGTGACAGTTGACTGATAGTTATAATTGGGCAGCAGTCGTTAAGGAGCAGGTGTCCTTCACTAAAGCTTCTGTAACACCATCCTTCACCTCCTGACAGCTGCGAGGAGGCCAGGCACTGAATAGGGGGAGTAGCTGGATTTTCTGCGTCTCCCTATTCTGATTCTAACTGTTGCCTCAAAACACTTCGGAGGAGATACGCGAGAGAAATTGTCTTCATTTCCTCTTGTGTTTATCTCCTGTGGACACACAGAGAGATTTTAACCTGGACTGCAGACTGGTGCCTTTCGCTTGTATTTTGTTGACATTGTTACATTTTTCTTAGGAATTAAAAGATCAGGCTTGTTTTTGAGGAAATCTTAAATTGATGAGGGACTTGGAGAGAAGGAATGATGCTAATGAATATACACAGAATCATGTGAAGTAGTTCTTTAAAAAATAATAAAATTTAAACTTGTGAAGAAAAAAACTCAGGATAGCTGATGTTTTCTCTCCCCAAAAATCACTTGGGCAGGAGTCTGAGGAGCTCTCTTAGTAATGCTGTCAGTAATTTTCCTAGAGTCCTGTTTCTGGAGGCTGACTTTAGAACCTTTTTAGATAGCATCTTTCTTGAAATGCAATCACTAGCCTTGATTAGAGCTAGAGGTACTTGCAGATTTTGCTGGGACGTCTGACTAGAAGTGTTGACTAAATAGCCCGGTGTGTAAGATTGCAGTACAAGTATGTTGCGTGCCCTACAAACTGCCAAATAAGCAGTGAAGTTAAATAGACAAAGCTGGCATTTTAAATTTGAGCTTTACTGTCTTTAGGCTGAACTGTGTTTTCTAGAATGTTTGATGCTGCACTGTAGCCATTAAGACTTGCTCTTTTTGCATCTTACTGCAACAAAAATGATTTGCACTGCATGTAGTTGCCTGTAGTGAAAAACTGCGCATTCACATACCAGTAGAGGCCAGTATGCACCACCTGAAATCAATCAGTAGCTATGGTAGTTGGTGTGGTAGAAGTGAGTGGAAGTAGACTCGCCCTTCCTCTATGTTTTTACACTAACAAAGCAGCAGCTGTTCTGTCTTGTAAGCAGAAACTTTTACATGTTATCAAGTTCTTCAATTTGCAGTAGCATTATGTCAGCAGCTGAAAGAAGCTTTGACATAAGCATATGGAAAGGAAAAAAAATAAAAAGACACCAACCAAATTTGAGAGGAAAATAATTGGGGAGAGTGACTGTTCTGAATTAACTTCATTTATTTTTTTGTATTGTGTTTGTTTTTTCTAAGGTCCAAGTCTCCCTATAGTGCTTCATCTTACTCTAGAAGTTCGTATACCTACTCCAAGTCAAGATCAGGTTCTTCCCGCTCTCGCTCCTACTCTCGATCATTTAGTCGTTCCCATTCTCGTTCCTACTCACGATCGCCACCGTACCCAAGAAGAGGCAAAGGGAAGAGTCATAACTATCGTTCTAGGTCAAGGTCACACGGTTATCACCGTTCGAGGTCCAGGTCACCCCCCTACAGAAGATACCATTCACGGTCAAGGTCTCCAGTATTTAGAGGTCAGTCTCCCACTAAACGGACTGTACCTCAAGGGGAAGGAGAGAGGGAGTATTTTAACAGATACAGAGAAGTTCCACCGTATGACGTGAAAGCTTACTATGGCAGATCTGTTGACTTTAGAGATCCATTTGAAAAGGAAAGATACAGAGAATGGGAAAGGAACTATAGAGAATGGTACGAAAAGTTTTACAAGGGCAACGCTGTTGGTGCTCAACCTAGGCCTCCAGTAAATAGAGAGAACTTTTCTCCTGATAGATTTGGTCCACCTGGGACCAGACGAGAGAATTCTCCATATGCTCGGAGCCGTAGGGAGGATTATCCTGGTGGGCAGAGCCACAGAAATCGTAATGTAGCTGGAAATTACCCTGAAAAACCTTCTGGAAGAGAGAGCCATGGCATCAAAGATCCTACAAAACCAAAAGAGAAGGAGGTGGAAAATCCACTGGGAGATGGCAAAGGAAATAAACATAAAAAGCACAGGAAGAGAAGAAAAGGGGATGAGAATGAAGGATTTCCCAATACTGAGCTGTTGGAAGGTGCAAGAAAACCAAGAGAGCCAGCTACAACAGAAGACGTTAAAACAGACTCTCTGTTCATGCTCCCAAGCAGAGATGATGCCACCCCTGTGAGAGATGAGCCTATGGAAGCAGATTCTATTGCTTTCAAACCGGTGTCTGAAAAGGAGAAAAAAGAGAAGGATAAGCCCAAAGCAAAGATCGAGAAGACAAAACGGAAAGTGGAAGTGGCTGTTGCTCCTAAGAAAGACAATGTAATAAAGCCAGCTAAAGCTTCCCAAGAGAAGGTGGACGCCGATCGTGAAAAATCTCCTCGAGCCGAACCTCCCGTGAAAAAAGTGAAGGAGGAGTTGCCAAAGACAGACAGTGTTAAAACGTCTTCCTCTCAAAAGGATGAGAAGGCTCTCGCTACCCCACGGAAAGTTCACCCGAAAGTGACAAAAGATCACCCAGAAACCAGACCAGCCAAGGATGAAAAGGCAAAGAAAGAGCATCCAAAAGAAGCCAAGTCGGAGAAGCCGTCCAACAAAGAGGACAAGTCGAAAAAACCTGCTGAAAAAAGCAAACCTTCTGATGCAAAACCCGAAAAAAGAAAAAGAAAAGCAGATGAAAAGGTTGATAAAGAACACGAAGCCACTTCCATAAAGGCCTCTAAACCAGAAACGGCTGAATCGAAAACATCGCCAAAGGGGAAGACTGAGCCTGATGGTGAAAAAGGAGAGCGAACTCCAGAAAAGGATAAATCTGCTTTTCTTAACAACCCCGCAAAAAAGATTAAACTTAACCGAGAAACTGGCAAAAAGATTGTGAGTGGAGAAAATGTGCCACCTGCAAAAGAACCTGTTGAGAAACCGGAGCCGAGCAGCAGCAAAGTTAAACAAGAAAAAGCCAAGGGAAAAGTGAGAAGAAAAGTGGCAGCAGCTGATGGGTCTGGTTCAACTCTTGTAGATTACACCAGGTACCTGATAATTTATTTTCCTATTCTTTCTTTCCTCCTCCTCTGCCAAAAATGTAAGTGTCTTTGTGGTGACTAATGAAGGGAACAACAGCTGAATCCGTGCTGAGTGAGTGAATAATCTGTGGTCTTTCCTGTTAAGCTGTGCTCGGGTCAGAATCAGATTTTGTTAAAGAAAACAGGCAGTCTGTATTGCACAGAAAGCTGGTCAGGTTAACTCGTTGGTGATGTTTTTGACCCTTACTTCTGAGACTTTCCCCTCTTCTTATTGATTGACTCTTGACTGAGCTATCCCCTCTGTCTTCCTTCAAATCCAGGTTACTGCTAAAAGCAAAGATAACAGGCATGTCTATACCGTGCAGTATTTTGCATTTTTAAAATTGCAGGGTGCTATAATGATCTGCTTTTGCCAGTCTGATGTGAAATGATACCTTGCAGAAATAGCAGCTTGGTTGCCAATGTATTGTACTGGTTTTAGCTTTGAGCACAGAGCCGTGTTGACTCAGCTTCCAGCTCAGTGCCAGGGTTTTTCGGCGCTTACCTTGGAGATCTCTGTATTCTATTGTATGATGTGGGGGGAGAAAAAAAAGTTACCTGGTGTGGAGCTGTTATTACTTACGTTTCGGTGTCTAAAGAAGCAGGACTAAGCAAACTCAAAACATTTAAGACATTGCTGGAGACTTCAGGTAGTGTCTAAGGAGTTTTAAAAACATACATTTTGCTAAGGTGGAACACTGGGACACGAGGATAAAATTTGGTCGTGTCTACGTCTCCATAATTGCTTGCTTTCCTGTTGAAACATGAATGTATATCTAATTTATCTACCTTTGGTAGAAATGGGACATGAAGGAATTACAGATCAGCCAGTCCGGAATCTGATAGTCTCATGTCTTTGTTAATTAAATGTATAGTAGGAAGATACTAAATTAATTGATTGCTGATAATCTTAGCTAGTGGACTCATCCTTTCTCTTGTCTGTTCCCTTAACTGAGCATCTTTTGAAAAAATACTGAAGGTTTTGAATCGAAACAAAAGCCATTTTATAAAGTGTTACGAAAGGTGGTGGTGCATGTATCTCGCCCGTTACTAATGTACACTTTTCTCCTCCTAGCACTAGTTCTACCGGAGGAAGCCCCGTTAGAAAGACTGAAGAAAAGCCAGATACAAAGCGAACTGTCATTAAGACCATGGAGGAGTATAACAACGATATAACAGCCCCTGCTGAAGACGTCATTATCATGATCCAGGTCCCGCAGTCAAAGTGGGATAAAGATGACTTCGAGTCTGAAGAGGAAGACATTAAATCTACCCAGGTGCCCCCAAGTGTAGGAAAACCTGCTAGTGTTATAAAAAATGTAAGTGCTAAGCCACCAAACCCCGTAAAACACAGTGAAAAGGAGACGGAGCCTTTGGAGAAAATACAGAAAACTACAAAGGAGGCGGGTTATGAAAGCTCCCAGCATGATGCAAAAAGTTCAAAAAGTTCAATGTCAAATGAAAAAGGAAAAACCAAAGACCGGGATCATTCTTTGTCAGACAAGGACACTTCTGAGAAGAGAAAGAGCAGTGTTCAGCCAGAAAAAGACCACTTGGAACGTGCAGCTGAGCAAGGAAATGGAAAAAATATTTCTCAATCTTCCAAAGACAGCAGATCTTCAGAGAAACACGATACTGGCCGGGGATCCGCTGCTAAAGACTTTACTCCTAACCGAGACAAAAAATCTGACCATGATGGCAACAGAGATCATTCTAGTTCCAAGCGCAGAGATGAAAAGAGTGAGTTAGCAAGGAGAAAAGACTCTCCTTCTCGAAACAGAGAATCTGCATCAGTGCAGAAAAGTAAGCCGAGAGACGAACGAGCAGAGCCGTCCAAAAAGGGCACTGGAGATGCCAAGAGGAGCAGCTACAGCCCTCCGCGTGAGCGGAAGCAGCCTGATCACAAGCAGCCTGATCACAAGCAGCCTGATCACAAAGCTGCTCACGATTCCAAGCGTACCTCGGAGGAACACAAACCTCTAGATAAAAATTCAGGAAATTCAGGAAAAGAGAAAGAGAAGCATGTACCAGAAGTAAAAAGCAATAAAGAGAAAGAGCCGAGTGTCACTAAACCACCTTTGAAACAAGAATCACCAGAAGTGAAAAACGAGAAAGAGAACGTGACTGGGCAAAACGATAAAAGCGTTGTCAAGCCCAAGCCTCAGGTAAGCACCTCCTCACGGCTCTCTTCCGATCTCACTCGAGAGACTGATGAGGCTGCGTTCGTACCAGACTACAATGAAAGTGACAGCGAGAGTAATGTATCTGCAAAAGAGGAGGAAGCTGCAGGAAAAACTCCTAAAGAACAGAAAGAGAAGGCTGCCGAGAAGGTGAAGGAGGATGCAGCAGCACCTGCTGCAGCTGAGCAGCCTGAGGCAGGCCGGAGTCAGAGTCAGAGCAGCCCCAGCGTTAGCCGCAGCCGCAGTCACAGCCCTTCGGAGAGCCAGACTCGAAGCCACAGCAGCAGTGCCAGCTCAGGAGAGAGCCAAGACAGCAAGAAAAAGAAGAAGAAAAAGGAGAAAAAGAAGCACAAGAAGCATAAGAAACACAAGAAGCATAAGAAACACGTTGGAAACGAAACGGAATTGGAAAAGAGCCAAAAACACAAACACAAGAAGAAAAAATCGAAGAAGAGCAAAGATAAAGAGAAGGATGACCAAAAAGTGAAATCTGTCACTACATAGAATGACAGATAATTAAAAAATGACTTAATTCCTAAGTCATCTGTATTAAATTTTGTTAAAATGTAAACGAATTCAAGCGTTGTAAATAATGACATGAAAGACCCTGTGCTGCACTTAAAATATTGCTGCTTGATTATTTGATTTTTACATCAGAGCTTTATAAAAGTGAACATTTTGTACAGAATTGTGAGTTGTGACCATGTAACATGAAAGGTTTTGCTGGGGCGTCTTATTTTTAACCACCGTTAATTAGTTTGGGTGGAGTTTACTGTACTGTGAAAATTTTCACATTTGAATTTTTTTTTAATTGCCTGGCAGAAGAAGCTGGTATCAGTTATAAAATATCAGCAGAATGATTTGCAGAATACATTACAGCCCTGTTATGTCACTTTTTGATTACAATAAAAAGTTTTCAGTAAACTATCCAATGTGATGAGCTTTCCAGTGGTAGCTGAACATCAGCAGAGAAGAGCAGCGGCAGAAAAAAGCTGACGTGTGTGGAGAGATAACGTCCCAGGGTCAGTTCTGGAAAGCCAGGTAGGACTTCAGCTCTTTGAAGCGGGGCAGCGTGGGGAGGTGCTGCCAAGGTGCACTTCGTGTGCCGCGTGGAGGTGGTCTGGTTCGTGTTGTTAGAGGTGGGGTGTGGCCCCCAAAAGGCAGGCAGCACTGGCAGCCGGTACCGACCGTTTTAACGTGCGCTTGTATGTGAAACTGTCACGTTGCAGCATTGTGCCAGCTTTTTTAGGAAGCTGTTGTCATTTGCCAGCAAACATTTACACATCTACTTTAAGATGCCCTGTAATACGTATTTTCTCTCAACGGTGCTGATCAAAGATGTTTGTGTTCTTTAAAGAGAAGCTTTATTATTGGTGTCTTCATACGGTGATGCCACGTGATACAGACGTAACCCTGCCGTTAAACGTGGAGTTCAGCAGGTCAATTTGGCAGAAGCAGCCCGCTAGAAAGGCAGACTTCTGCTTTGAACAGTGACAGGACATCTAGAGAAATGTAAGTTTAAGTAGCTTGATAATTTTAAGACAGATGTAATTAAAAAGTGGCAGTGGTTGGCGTTGCTCAGCTGTCAGCCAGCATGGTGAGAAATGCTTCTGGTTGTGAGTTAGGGACGTAATGTCCCGGTAACAGTTGGATTCAGGAGTGGGAGCCCTTGACTGCTTGGCTGTGGGATTTGCCCCAAAGAGTTGTTTGCAAGTGCTGTAAATTAAAGCAGCATCTCAGGGCTTCCTGCTTGCGGAGACTTCTGTTCCAGAAGTGTCGTTGTTTATAGGGGCTGTGAATGGGGCATTGAGCAGTGCGGAAATCGTAAAATAATGCATCTTGCATTTCGGTGAGGTGACTGTCACATCTTAAGTACGGGGTTAGAGACTGAGCGTCCCGTACTTGCGGCGGTCAAAACAACAGCAAACCAGAACTAGTGCTGGATCTCACTTCTGGTGCTTTGCGCCTCTTCACGCCAAGACATTCTCGGTGGTGCCAGGTGTTTTCTGCAGGAGGCAAAGCAGGCTTCCGCACAGGGCACTCCAGTTTGTCCTTCCCAGGATGGAAGAGCACAGGTCCGTAGCAGTCGTTGGATCCGCTCATCCGGCGCTCCCTGTGCCTGGTCCGGGGAACTGGTGTCAGCAGGGTGAAGCCCAGATGTGCGGGGGTGTGAGGCAGCCTCAGACCCTGCCTGTGGGGGGGCGGCCGTGGGAAGCCAGTGATGTGTTCTGCACTGCTCTCTGTTTCACTGGCCTAAGGAAATACAGAAAATCTAGGAGTTGGTGAGGGGGAGCTCTTGCTTGAGTTGGACTGTAAGTGCTTTATTATCAAGGTTCAGAATAATTGGTAAACTTCAATGGAAGTAAGATTTTAGCTATTTCTGTATGAGATAGCTCCATAAACGCAGGGCAAATTGTGTATTTTAGTGTAACCTTGTGCTGCAGAAGCTGTAGTCGAAGCCTCTCTGACGGCTCCGTTAAACTCTCCTGTTTTCAGAGCACTGTAGCAGCATTGCTGGTGGTTTTTCAGTCTGAATTTAGTTTACTCTGCACATGCAGTTTCTAATGATTACTTTTTTCCAAGTTTTTTAAGCAAAGACACCTGGCGTGCAGTTACGCGCAGGCTGGAGTACGTGATTTCACTTAGGGTCACGTCTGGAAGTCTTCTGGCTGACACTTGGGCCTTACCCGGCGCCTGCAGCGGTGCGAAGGGCTGTGCTGAGCAGGGCGCCCCGGCTGAGGGGGCGCGGGGGCGCGTGTGGCTGCAGGTGGTGAAGTACAGGGAGGGTGGTTTTAAGCACAGTGCAGGAAAGCATGCTAAGTTTTGGCTGTCTTGTTCAGGCTTAAGAAAGAGACCTGGTGACTAAAAGTGACGCGTTCCTCCTGGAACAGTACTGCTTGGCTGTCTGCTAAAGCAGAGTGGGGTCTGTTCCACAGAAATGGCTGCGGATCCCGGGGTCTGTCGGCAGAGAACCCTTGGGCCAGCACAACCTCATCTCCCATCTTCAGCTGAGGCTGGATGTGTCCGGGCGGTTTGACCGTAGCGAGAGGCAGCAGCTCTTGAGCTGGAAAAGCTCAGGCAGGGAAGGCGGCCGCCGATCCCCGCGCGGAGTGGGGGCCGTGGCGAGCTGACGCGCTGGTGTTTTCCTGAAGACAGCAGGTAGAGTAGGTTGCTTGGGTATAATGACTTTCATTTGGCCTCCCTCATGGATAATCTTGGAGTCAATTTCAATTAAAAGTGAAATGTTTTGATGATTCCCAGCCTTATTTTAATTCCCCTCTAGAATATCCTGTAAATTGGTACAGCGTAAAATCAGGCGCTGCAAAGCCAGCGCGGGCGCTTCCCGCTGCCGTGTCCGGGGGGGGCACCAGCTTCTAGGATAACGGGCTTGCTCTTCTCCAAAAATCCACCTTGTTGGGGTTTTTTTCCCTACATATTTCCCCGCTCTCCAAGCTTTACCTGCCGGCCGTCCCGGGCAGTACGCTGCTCCGCCGGCGCTGTTCGACCCCGTTGGCCGTTGCCTCTTTTCTGCTGCAAAACCAAACCCAGACAGACCAGCAAAGCAGGCGACGGCTCCAACCCGGCCGGCCACAGCCGGGCACCGGCATCCCCTTCCCACCGGCCGGTCTGAGAGGCAAACTGGGACTCTGGGAGACAGCCAAGCCCCCTCCCAGCCTGGGGTCGGCCTGCTCCCCCCAGGGAGATCCTCCCCCAGCGCTGCTCCTGGGCATCATCACTTCCCATCAGTGCGGTGTTTCTCTGCAGGAAACGTATTTTCCCGTTCCTGGCCTGACTTTGTCTTCTTTTTACCCGGATTCTGTGTGCCGACCTTCAGTCCGCCTCGACGGCTCGTGTTTCCACCGGCGAGCGTCACCCTGCGCGGCGTGCTGCGGGGTGTACGTGCCCCCGCTCGCTCTGCCGCCCGCCGGCTCCCGCCAAGGGCTGTGGGGTCAGGGCGCCGACGGGGGGCCGGCGTTTTGCACGGGGGCTCACACGGCTCCTTGCCTCCCTGGCTCAGGGCGGGGGTGTGGGGCACGCGGTGCCCTCGCAGACGGTCCCAGCTCTGCCGCGCGTGGGGGATGCCGCCGTGCCAGACCCATCGCAGTTGTATCCGTTGGGTTGCGCCGGGCTCGGCGGGTCGGCGGGAGGAGGACGATGGTGATGAGGAGGAGGATGCTGTGTGGAGGACAGGGCGCCTGGCAGGGCTCCGGGGCTTCGGCTGCGTTTGCTGAACTGCGGGGACGCCTGGCACCGGTGCTGCCCCGGCGCAGCGGGGCTGACGTCACCGCCGGGCACGGGGGGCCGACCGCGCCCGCTGCCGAGCCGTGACCCGGTTTCCCTCCCTGCGCAGCAAGGGCTTCGCTCACAAATTCAGAGCCCTAATCCAGCGCCAGGCTGCCGGCACAGCCCACCCCAGCGGGTCCCTCCGAACGTCCTCGCCGCAACCGCCTGCAGCGGAAATGCCTGCGCGAGCTCCGCCAACGCCTGCTCCTTCAAGAGGTAAACGAGAGTTGAATAATTAGCGACGATGCGTTCCGTGGCGAAATTCCTCGGCTTTAATTTACACGAGCTCCGCGGCTGTGCACGCCACGTGGGCCGGGCTGGCGGTGCCGGGCGGGATCGGGGTTTTGCGGGCAGCTTTCCCATCCACATTCCGCGTGTGCGTGCGTGCGCCTGGGCTTTTGTCGCTCTTTTGTGAGCGGAATGGTTGTTTGGTAGCAATGAGAGAGGGCTCCTTGCCAAGCCTGCCTAATTAAGATTGAGCATATGCAGATTTGCCTTGTTTTCAGCTAATGACAGCTGCAAACAATTATTTGCCATGCTCGCTGACTGTTGATTGGTAAAGGCGAGGCCAGGCGAGGACTGAACGTGATCTGCCTTTGCGTGCCGGTGCTGCTGGCCACGGCTGCGAGCTGTGTCTGCCCTACCGCCGTCTGGTCGCCGCTCGGGGCCCGGCCGTGCCCGCGGTGGTCTCTGGTTGCCGCTCGGGGCCCGGCCGTGCCCGCGGTGGTCTCTGGTTGCCGCTCGGGGCCCGGCCGTGCCCGCGGTGGTCTCTGGTCGCCGCTCGGGGCCCGGCTGTGCCCGCGGTGGTCTCTGGTCGCCACTCGGGGCCCGGCCGTGCCCGCGGTGGTCTCTGGTCGCCGCTCGGGGCCCGGCCGTGCCCGCAGTGGTCTCTGGTCGCCGCTTGGGGCCCGGCTGTGCCTGTGGTGGTCCCTGAGGGCTGTGGGGCAGCCGGCTCCGGCATCGCCCCCGCAGCTCGCAGGGTTAGGGTCTGCTGGAAGTGGGATTTGTTTTGTGTTGTTTGGTTTCAGCGTTGCCATCAGCGTAGGTGCATCGTGATGTTTTCACAGAAAAACAGAGAGCTGTCTGCAAACGTACCTGACGTTTGCTGTTCCCGCGCCAGCAGCCTTCTCCGGTTCCCTGCAGGCTGAGAACCAAAGCGGAGAGCGAAGGAGGCGGGGGGCTTCCTGCCCACAGCCCCGCTCCGAGCGCGGCCCAAGAACCCCCCGGGCGTCTCTCCAGAGTGCCTGGCCTTTCTAAGGGCGTTCTCAGAGCTTGGTTTTGTGTTTATTCGTAAATTATTATTGTTATGCTGATGAAAGGAGAGAGGTTTTTCCACAAAGGGATGCCTGAGCAAGTGAAATACTCCGTGTCACAGACGAAGATGCTTTGTGTTGTTTTAAGGACGGCAGGGAAATGGGGACACGGCGGAAAGAACAGTCAAACAGTCACCGCAGAGACATCGTTGTGTTCTGTGTGACACGCGTCCTGCCCGGTGCCGTGTGCTCCTGCAGCATCCCCTGCCCTGCTCCGCAGCCCCGGGCCCGGCGCAGGCGGATGCACGCGGGTCGGTCTCCAGAGGTGTCGGGATTCCTCCCGGGGTGTTTGGGCTGGTTCCTGTGAATCTCTCCCAGCGGTTCCCAATCCCAGGCACGGAGCTCCTGGAGCTCCCGCGCTGCCCCACAGACGTGGGGGAGCCCGAAAGCTGGGTGCTGGGGGTGGGCTGCCAGCTACGTTCAGGCTGCCCGCCGTGAGAGTTCGTGAAGCTGAGATGGGCCGACGCACGGCAGCCCCACAGCGAGGGGGAGGCAGAGGGACACCCCCGACCCGTCCCGACCCCCGGGTCACTCACACAAGTGCACCCCTGCCCAGCCCCGGTGCTCGGTGGCCACCAGCCACGTCAGCAGCACAGCGAGTCCTCCAGCTCTGGAACGAGCCCGTGCTCCCACGAGGAGCAGAGTCAAACGCTCAGACACTTCTGAGAATATTTTGGAGCGTTCCTGATTTTAATTGGGTTTACTTAATTATTATTTACTTTGACTGGAGAAACTGTTGTGTTTAAATAACACTGTTTTTGCCAAAATGCTGTCACGGAGAAGCTGCTTTCCCTTTAGGAGCCCTCAAACATGGGCTCCCTTCCAAGCCCCTCGGCTCGGCGGCACGTGGAGCATCACCGCCTGTGCTGGGAGCGCGGCTCGGCGCCGAGGGACGGCTGTCCCAGCCGCACGTGGAGCTTTGCGCCGCCTCCAAACACACCTTGCTGGAGCCCGGCAGGGCTGAGGGTTCCGGCTGGGAATGTCCTGCGCGGTCGGAGCCCGGCGTGCCCGGAGGGTTTGTGAGGCGAAGGGAGAACGGAGCCAAAGAGGAACGGCCGGAGGAAAGCCGAACGGCGAGGGGTGAAAGCAGTTCGTAATTACAGAGAGCAACAACCACCAGCAGGTG
>JAAGAY010134156.1:28787-52577 GCA_011801015.1 Ardeotis arabs | reverse complement strand
CATAGCCCCTGCCAGGCTCCTCGATGCCCCTCCGGAGCCGCAGACCAGCCCCGCGTCCTTGGCCACCCCAGGCATGGGGCTGGGACACTCGGTCCCCCCCAGCTCCCCACCGGCCAGGGGGGATGGCCGGACCCCGACCCCCATCTGCAGGCGTCCCCGTCCGCTCTCCGGGTTCCCCATCAAACAGCCAGCACGCAGAGCAGAGCTCCCCATCGTGATTTAATCGGTGTCTGGAGATGTCACAAAAGAAGTGCTAATACGGAATCAGGCGCAGGGAAACGACCAGCCCGAAGGCACCGGGAAAGGGAAGGGTGCAAATGCGGGAGATGAAGGCGCCAACTCCTGTCCCGTGTACGTCCTCGTCTGCCCTCTGTGCTGACAGGCAGCAGTAAATGCCCCTCTTCCCGCGACGCGCTATCTGCCTCGCCTTGCTGCGCGGTAGCCACGGGGTGCCCGCAGCTGGAACAGCCCCTTTCCTCCCCGGATCCGATGCTTTATCCCTCCCGAAGGAGCCGCGCGGCCGGTTCGGCACGCCTTCCCACGGCCAGCGCTCGCGCCTACGGGGCAGATCGGGATTCGGACGGTAACAGACAGGATTTTTGATGCTCTGCAAATTAAGGATTTGCAAATTGTGCCTTTGTTTTGACCGTGCAACAAGGCAACAGGAGCAAAGAGAGAAAACCAAAATGAAAAACTGTTTAAATGAGTTTGGAGGAGCCAGAGGTTGCCCTGTAACTCCGGCTCGGTGAAAGCGAGCTGTGGGGTGGTTTGTTTGTTTTTTTTTTCTGTAAATGTAGCTTTGAACCCAATCAAATGCCTGTAAATTCCCAGACCCAGCCCAGTGCAATAAAGACGGGAGCCAGCTCAGCAGCCAAGTGACAGATGTGTTAATGTTTTAATAACCCGACCACCTCATAAATAATTTCCCAGTTCCAGGGTAATTGACCTGGTCACAGCGGTGACAAAGGGCTGTCCCCTGGGCGCGTGCTCAAAGGTCCCGCAAACCCCGCCAGAGGAAGTCCGAAGTGGCTTTTAACAGCATATCTTGTATCTTGTCACAGCCCAGCGCCCCGCTAACGCGGCAGCCTGCGCCCTTGCAGCCCTGCCGATATTCCAGTTAAAAAACCAGAAACGGTACCGAGGGCGCCTTTGCCGGGTGAGCTCTTGGGTTGCTCTCTGCTGAGTGGGGACGCGCGTGCGGAGCATCCCGCTGCGGAGCATCCCGCTGCGGAGCATCCCGCTGCGGAGCATCCCGCTGCGGAGCATCCCGCTGCGGAGCACGGCTCGGTGAGGCAGGAGGGAGCCTGTGCTGGGGGTGGTGGGCGGCTTCCCCGGAACCCACCCGCTGCAGCCGGGCCACGGGGCCGAGGCCACCGCCGGCCACCCCGGGCAGCGGGAGCAGCCGGAGCCCAGCCCAGAGCCGGGACTGTGGCTCGCGCAGGGTTCTTGTTCTGTGTACTGGGTGTGCTGCCCGGGCACTGGGTTTTTCTCTTTTGCACTGGGTTTTCCTGTGGCGTACTGGGCATTCCTGTCACTTGCTGAGTATTCCTCTTGCGTTCTGGCTGTTCCCCTCCTATACTGGATGCTCCCATTGCACGCTGTGTACCGCTTCCCAGCGCTGGCCCCAGCAGCAGCGTTACTCGGCCGGGGCAGGGCTGTGTTGTCCGTAGGATTTCGAGCCTTTGCCATCGTGGGGCCGGGCAGTTCACGTAGGCATAGTGCGTTTCTTTTCAATTATTTTTTGCATCGCTAACTTGAGCCTGGCCGCCCTCACTGCGTCCCAGCGGGCCAGTGTTGTCCTGACCACGCGGTGCCGCAGGATTTGTCCCACCGGTCACTTTGCTGAGTCTGTGGGGTGGGCCAACGTTGTTGTGTTTCTGTAGCCACAAATAAGGAAGATACGGAGCGGCAGAGTCGTTTGTCAAAGAAAATCAGTGGCAAACATCTCCAGCACTGCTCCAGTACCAGGATGTGATTCAGTTTGGCTTTGGTGCAGGGCTGGGTGATGGTGGCTGCTGCAGCTGGGTGTCCCGGTTCCGGCGAGGACAGAGTTAATTCTCACTGGGCTGGGGCTGGTGGCACCTGTGGCTGGGACACAGCTGGGATCCTTACTCAGGACCCCACAGCCGGGACAGGTTACCCAAACGAGCCCAGGGCTGCCCCACCCCATGGGCCATGGTGCTCAGGGGATAAAGTGGGGCTGGGGCAGGGGGGCAGGTTTGGCTGCTGGGGAGGAGCTGGGCCCCAGGACCACCCTAAGCTGCTGTGCTGTGAGTTACCTGCTGAAGGGTGTGCTGGCACTGGATGGTTTGTTTGTTTGTTTTCCATCTCCGTTTTCTTTTCTTCTGCTGTTCTCTTAAACGTTTTTGTATCTCAACTCATGAGTTTTGCCTTCTTTCCCAATTCTCCTCCCTGTCCCACTGGAGGGTGGGGGCAGTGGGTGAGAGACTGTGTAGCTTGGTCCCAAGCGGGCTGAACTACGACGCTGGGGAAGCAGTCAGAGGGGTTTTGGGGTGTCCTGGAGCACGGTCACTGCACAGCTGTGAGCGCGGGGGGCTAGTGGTCCCCAGACCTCCGCAGCGACGGGGTTTCCATGGAAAGAGCTGTTTTACCCGGGGTGATGCCCCTTGCAGGGTGCCATGGGCTGCAGCCAACACCCAGCCTAGCCAGGAGAGGAAGGGGCTGTGCCGGGGCTCCCATGTGCCAGCAGCAGATCCTGGGAGCCCCTGGCCGCGGCGTCCCCTCGCCGGACGCATCGTTACTTCTGGGTGTCCTTTCTCCTCCCCGCCTGCAGCCTCACCCCCGCCATCAGAGTATGAAAAGTAAATTTAACATCCTTGCCCCTGGTTTTGTACATTAGTGTAACCGTCAGCCGCAGAACAATCAACACCCCATTGCTGCCCGGGGAAGTTCCGGCAGGAGCGCTTGGCTGTGAGGCGATCACAGGGAAGCACCATCAGCGCGGGAAAACGAACGCAGTGCCGGCTGTGGGAAGCTGTAATTAGGGAGGACTGACACGCTGTGAGCTGTTTATGGTAATGAAGCAGTGCATCAAATCAAATTAACCTCAGTTATTTAGCACAGGATGCACCCAGGGCTCGTCTCCGTAGACGCTAAATCCAAAACCGGAGCCGTCGCCCAAGTCTGGAGAGCGGCTCACGCGCCGGCACGGGCGGTCGCTTTTAGCGAGGCGATGTTTTGCGAGCGGCCACCACGGCGTGCCGGCTGCGTGACGGCGAGCGCCAGCGCGGGCAGAAAGCCCAGGGAGCTGCTGCCGGGGAGCCCCACGGCCGCTGTGCCCCCCGCCATGCGCCCCGCGTTCTGCACCGCGCCGACGGCCCCGTGCTCGCTTGCCCCCAGAGCGGAGCCCAGGCAAGGTCAGTGTCGCGCTGTGGGAGGGGGTCACCGATCCCAGCGGGGTCTGGCTGCGGGGCAGCTGGGCACTCCCCTGCCCCCAGTGCCGGGCGCGCTGCCAGCCGCTCCCGATTTTAGGGCGAATGATGCACACACCACTGTTCCCTTCTAAGAGGGTTTCATTTGCCCATCTCTCTTTCCCGCGAAGGCTGCGGCGCTGGCTGGAGGAGCGTTTCCGTCGGGATCCCTTCACGCTGACGGGTGAGTAACCTTTCGAATTAACCCAACCGCTCCGTTAAAGATTAATGAGCTTTCTGAACAAGGGTCCCTTCTGTGCGCCGGGCTGCTTGCGTTGCTGCGCATTCCTCCCGGCCGCAGGAAGGGATTGCTGGGCTCTGCCGCGCCGGAGATGCCGGCACAGGCTTAGCTGGGGCCGCGGGGCTCCCGGGAGCGCCATGGCGAGGGGCAAGCACGCGTTCCGACAGCGGTTCTGTAAATAACACTGACAAGGCTGGTTGTGCCAGCGGCGTTTCCCTGGTTAGTGGGAGGAGCTGGGAGAGCCCGGCAGTGGGGATGCCGCCGGGCTGGAGTGGCTTGGGGAGGCAGGAGTGGCGGCAGCGGGAAGAGCCAGTGAGCGGGGCGCGGGCCCACGGTGGGCAGCTGCCCGCTGGCACGGCTCAACCACGCAGGCTGCCGGGGCAGAACCGCCGGGCCGGTAACGGAACTGGTCTGGCTAAAATAACTCTCGCCCTGGCGCGTGGTGTCCGTGTCCTGCTGGCTTTCCGAGTGCCTGACGTGCTTCCCACCATCTCGTTACGGGTTGTTTTGAGTTGGTTTGTCTTAGAAAATATTTGCTCAGTGCCTGGCGTGCCTGCAGGGGCCTCTGGGGAGCCATGTTGCCCCCAGGGAAAGGATTCCCCTGCAGAGCTTCCCACTTGTTGGAAAACCGCAAACTGTGCCTCGGGCGCGAGGCTTTGCTCTGTGTAGCTCAAAGCGCTTGGTGGTTTTGGAGTGCTGCGGTCAGGCTCATCCTGAGTTATACTTTTGCATATCTTTCTGTTTATCAGACTTTTTTTTTAAGTGGTTTTTTTTTTTTTTAAATGCACACACAGCCCCGCAGAAGCAGAGGTGCCCGAACAGGCGGCAAAGGGCCAAGCAGGCGCGAGGGGAAGCAGGTGATGCTGTGGTGGCTGTTTCGGAGCACACCCGGCGTTTCCCCAAACACTCCCAGGCACGGGGGCCAGGAGGGCACCAGCCGGGAAACCCCCCCGAGTGCAGGGTCCTGCCCCGCGCCATCGACAGCCGCACCGGCCTGCGCTGGCACCGCTCCGAGCCCCCCGATCTCCAGCCCTGGCCTGGCAGCTCCCCCGGGTGTAAATTAGCGCCCCAGGGGCCATCCCAGCAGTTCCTGCTCCAGTGCCGGCTCTGAGCCCTGGCTCACCGTGGAGGGCGCCGGCTCTTCTGGTTCTTTTTGCTTCTTCCCATCAGTATGAAAATGCCTTGCGAGTGACAATTTTCTCTAATCCCCTTTAGATGGCCTCCAAATGAGGGCCCAAGCAAGGATGACTAATGACAGACACGATTAAACTAATTCAGTAGGTGAGGCTTTGCTGGGAGCCCTCCCAAGCCCAGGTACAGCCTTGGGGGCCACGTGGTGACTCTCCACGCCACAAATGCAGACCTTCCTGTCGTACTTGAATCAAGCAAATCGATTATTTTTTGTTTTGTTGTGACCAGAGGATTCCCTTTTTTAATTGAAAGTATTTTTGTCTCTCTTCTGCAAAACCTTTTACTTGCCACTGTCTAATACAATCTCACTAAGGGGATACCAAATCCAGACTCACTTAATAGCCAGCCGCATCCCTCGTAGCTCAGCCGGTACCTCTCCTCAAAGGGCTTCCTCCGAACGCGCGTTTGTCCTTCGAGCGCTGATAACAGTAATGAAGAATCAGGTCCGTGACACGGCTGAGGAGCTCTCCACAGAGGATGTGTTCGGCGCTGGAAACCCGTGGTGCTGAGTTACGGTACCAGGCGTGGGACGGCTGACGTCCGGATCCTTTTGGATTTTGCTCGGGGTGGCACCGGCTCTGCCCTGTGGCGCCCACCGCTGCAACGCAGTTTTGGGTGCCAGCTCTCCCCAGGTACCTGCCCGCACCAGGCTTGCAAGGCAGGCGTGAGGCTGGGGAAGCCGCACGTGAAAGACCAAGACGGTGACAGGATTTGAATTCAGGCCCTGCGCGAAGGACTCTTGAGAGGACCTCCAGCAGGCCGTGCGGCTCATCTCACTGGGTCTCCAGCACGTTATTCCCGTAGTCACTACCTGCTGATTCCGGCCGGTGCGGCGGGGCTCACTCAGTCCTACTCCTTCCCCCGTACCAGGGGTGGCTTCACCTCGCTGTTCCCCCTCCCCAGTCCGCGCGCAGGGCAGGAGTCGGCTCCGGCTGGCTGGTGGCATCGCCGTGAAGGCTCGTTTGCAGGTCGGGGGCAATTACATTAACAGAGCTGGGTTTAACCGGTCATGTGCGTTATCCTGCATTATCCACAAATCCGGGTGGCACGCGGTCGCTCCTCTCCTGGCTCACCCTGGTGACTCCGGGAACACCTCTGGCTCCGGCGCAGACCCCGGGGACACATGTCCGTCCGCCTCCTTCCTCCCTTAACCCAGACATCGCTTTCCCTGCTCCCCTGAGCCGGTCTCTCTGCCCTTTGAGGGCTGCCCTTGCTGGTGGCCACGTGTTGCCCGTTCCCTGAATCCCCGCGGGAAGCTGCAGCCTCTCCTCCCTGCGGCTCCTGGATAACCACACTGCAATACGCTCTGGCGCACCGCACCGTGGTCTGTCCTTACGTAGGACGAGCAGCCGCAGATCCCCGCCAGGCCTGTTAAAACACCAAGGCCTTCTCAGAGAGAAGTGTGAGAACACGCAGGACAAAATCGGGGTGTCCCACCCCCTCCCCGCGCTGTTGGGAGTGATTAATGTGACACTATCGCTGTCCGTCTTGCTTTTGTTTAATGATCGTTGTTGTGTTGTTCGTGTCTCCGGAGACGCGATCTGGCGGGAACGGCGTGATGGATTGTGTATGAAACCCGGGTCAGCGCGTCCCGGTATTACTGCCTGATAATTTGCTGTGCCACAGAGGCCAATATAGATGCCTCGTGTTATTAATTATACCAATATATTTTCATGAGTAATGTGATTAATTAGCCTGTATACATTACAGCTGCGGGCCTGTTCCGTAGCTGTGTTGGTTCTTGGACGGCGGTGGCTGGCTCGGAGAGCGGGCAGCACAATCTGCAGCTTGGACTGGGTCTCATTCCCGCTCTTTCAGAGTGTTCGGGAAAACCCGACTCCAAACGCTGCACTTTGTGTGCCAGGGAGCTGCAGGGAGCGGGGCTGCCTCCGGCCGCGCTGGCAGGGCACTCGCTCCGGGACGGGGCTCTGGGATGCTGCCAGGCCGCAGCGTCAGCTCCCGGGGACCGGGCGAGCCCTCGGCAGTGGCGGGAGGATGCTGAAGGGGCCCGGGTGAGAATCCCCCCAAGGGCTGCCCGCAACACCCCGTGCTCAGGCCGGCTGGGATCACATCACCCGGGCCGGCTCCTGCCGGCATCTCAGAGTCCAGCACCGCGCTGGCCTCGCTCCTGGCACTGCAAGGGTGAACTACGCTTAAAATAAATCTCAGGCTCGTCTGCTCTCGCTGAACTTCTTAAGATGTGTAACAACAAAGCTGGTCCTGCAACTCACTTTTATTTTCCTTTTACAAGCTCAAAGTGCGGCATCCAAGCCGTGCTGACCGTGCCCCGCGCTGCCGGGCTATGACGCCTGCGGGGCTGGGGTCCGTGGGGGGGTTCAGCCGGTCACCGGCCGTGTCCCGGTAAGCTGTTGTCAGCCCGCACCGTGCAAAGACAGGACCTGGTGTTTGCAGCTTTGCTGCGGTGTGAAATATTCACAGCAAAACAGATTTTTGGCAAAAGCAGCAGCCTCCCCAGCTTGCCGGGTGCGTTTGCTCAGTGTCAGGGCTTTGGGCCCCCCGGCAGCCCGTGGCCGTGTCCCTTGCGGTGCCACAGCCGGCACTGCGCCCCGGGAAGCCCGTGGTCCCGCGGCTCAGCATCCCCAGACCGCTGCACGGCGCTGCCCAGCCGGAGCCGAGCTGTGCGGGGTTCCCACGGGGCGAGGGGAGCCTGCGCCTCGCTTTCTGCCTCTCGCCCTCGGAGCTCTGCTCCCGGCATCACCGCGGAGCTGAAACCTCTTCCTTCTTTTGTTTCCATAAAGGTCAAAGAAGAGTCATCGTCCGTTAAGTGCCAAGAAGAGGCCTTCCACCCGCCGGTGCAAGAAGACTTTGAACAGTAAGGCAGCAGCTTTCTCCTCCCGCGTGGTCGCTCCTTGATTGCATGTACGCTGATTTTGCTCCGGCCGTTTTTTTTCCTTCTTGTCGCAACTTTGACTGCAAGGTTTGGTTCTTTGCTTTTTCACATAATTCAGCCCTGGCAGCCACACCAACAGTCGTGTCGGTGATGGGGTATTGTCCTGTCCTCCCAGCGATGCTTCAAGATCTCAAGTTGCAATTTTCCCATCAACTTGTTCCTTCTGTGGGAAGGGCAGGAACTGGGGGAGGGCAGCCCTGGCTTCTCTGGAGCCTCTGGAACCACTCCGGGAGCATCTGGGAGCGCTTCTTGCAGAGGCCGAGGACAGCGAGCTGGCAGGGCGCAGGACCAACCCCAGCGAAATGTGGGTGGGCAGAAGCAGCTCCAGGTCTTCCCCTTGCATCCCTGCCCGCAGAGGGAAGCAGGTACCTGATCCCATTAAAGCTTCTGACGTTTCCAGCGCGCTGCTCCTGCACCTTGGGGTGAAACCCAACGTTTTGGCAGTGCTTTGCTGGACCCTGGGGCAGGCAGAGCCCCCGTCGCTGCGTCCCCGTCCGGCTGCCGGCTTGGAGCTGCAGCGGCAGCGAGGGAATGCTTTGCTGCAGGATTTCATACCAAGGTGGGGAGCGGCACAGACACACAGCAGGTCAGCTGCGGCCGGCTGGCTGAGCAGGACCTTGATTTAATTATGCCGAGGGTTGCGGTTGGCACCCGGCCCTTTGCCAGGTCGCCGTTCCAGCTCTCCGGAAGCGCTGTGCATCTGCGGCTCCTGGCAGTGTCACATTGGGCTCCCTGCGCGGGGCCGAGGGGGCTCGGCGCCTCCGCCTTGGCGCGGCCCGCAAAGCCCTGCTGCAGCGGCTGCTGTACTGGCAAACCCGTGCGTGAGCTGGGATCGCTGGGGAAGGGCAGAGACCCGCCGGCGGCTCTGGGGATGGTGCACGGGCTTTTTGCAGGCTAGGAAAGGTTTGCTGTCGTGTGCGCTGGCGTGCAGAAACCCGAGTGTGGCTGTAACGAAATGGCAGAACAGGCACGGCAGGCGCGGGTGCTGGGATTGTTGGTGCCGCCGTAGCCACCTGCGCTGGTCCCACGCTGCGGCCACCGCACCCGTCCCCCTGTGCCGGGGGAGGCCCAGGGGGAGCGTGGGGTGACACGGAGCGGAGGGCAGGCAGGCTGGGGCACCGCGGCCAGGCTCGTGACTGGCGAGCTTTCGCTTCGGGTCGTGCTGTGTATTTATTTGTATTTGTTTGTTTGTGCTGGAGCTACAGGGAGGTGAATCCCCCCTCTCCAGCAGCCAAGGGCAGGCACCAGCAGCACCGCAGCCCTGGGGTCCCAGTGCCCGCGGCTGCGTGGGGCTGCGCTGTTCCGGGGGCTTCCATCACCAGCGTGGCCGTGGGGCTTCCCTCTTCCCTCCGGCCGGGGCAGCGGTTGTGTTTCTTATCAGGTCTCTGAAGCAGCTTGTGCTGTGTTTCCGGGAGGGAAATGATGCAGCCGGGAGCCCTTCCCTGGCCAGGGACCCATCCTGAGTTCAGATGGATGTGTGCACCCTGCCCCGTGTCAGAGCACGGTGCTCAGGCTGTGGTGAAGGTGATCCCCCCGTCCTCCTCGCCAGCCCGGCTCGGGAGGCACTGGGGAGCTCAGCATGAGGTGAAACCTCCCCGAGATGGAGCCGGGGTCCTGCCTGGGGGTTCGGCCGTCAGCCGGGGGGAGCCTCCTTTACTCCACATTTAGTTCTTGGCACTGACTCCCCTCCCCTGGGACCAGCCCATCGCTGAAATGGCTTTTAGAAGCTCTGGTCACAGTCAAAATTAAATCAGAAAATGAACTATTACTCACAGTGACTCGCAGTTGCTCAAAATTTATACGCTTTGGGCAGCTGGAGCTCGGCTTGCCGGGACACCTGGGGAAGCCTCCGCTGCTAGCCCACCGTGACCGTCTGCAATTTCACACTGCTTTAAACCCGCTCTCACTGAGACCAGGGAGATGAAAAATGTCTTTATTAAGGGAAGTCACAGGTCCCCGATTGGCTGCTAAATGTGTTTTAATGTGCACGGGGAGGGCAGGAAGGGCTGCAGGCAGGGGGGCCGCGGTGGCCACTGAGCTCCCGCGGGAGCCTGGCCAGGCACGGCCACGCCAAAGAAAGGGTTTGCCCTTGGTTTTCCTGCTGCCTTGCCCATCTCGAGATGGTTGGTGGCATTTACTTTGGGCCAGCACGGCAGCTTGTGAAGCCTCCGTCGCCCCACGGTCCGGCTGGTGTGGGAGGAGGCGACCTCCGCTGAGGAGCTGGCGCGCTGGGCTGGACGCAGAGCGGTAAAACGTGGGGACGGCGCAGGGCTGGGGCGTGCGTCCCATCACCCCCGTGGTATTGCAGGTGCTCCTGTCCCATCCACAGACCCGTGGCAGTCCCGTTACAAGGCTTCCTCCTATTCCCCTTCTGGCTCAAGCCCTGGTGATGACGGGCTCCTGGCCTGTCGTGTTGCCTCTGGAGCTCCTGCCGGTGCGATTCCTGGTGGCGTCCCTTAACGAGCGACCCTGCATGCACGGGTACACGTATGCACACACACATGCAACGTGCTTTGATAATTCAGTCAAACACACCGTTATTCGTGCTCCTACAAACACGAGGGTCCCGGTGACCCATCTCCCCGGGCGTCCCGCGATGGCTCGCACCGTGAGCACCTCCCATGCTGCGCCGGGGGTGTTTGTGCTTCCCGCTGCTCTTGTTTCTCCAGCAGACCTCGGTGGGTCATTCGCTCCCTAACGATCTTTCATTCCTGCGTTTGTCTCTTTACTCCAGGAATCCTGCGCTAAACCTGGAGGAAGTCAAGCGCAGACCCTCCTCCCGGCTCATCAGCCCCAGCTGACAAAGGCTCTGTTATTATCCCCCGTCCCCGCTCCCTAACCCTGTAATTAGATGCTTAGGCTATGATTGCCCCATTGTCCGCTGGATGGGTTTAATCATTCTTTTCTCCTACAGTGGCAATTTTGTTCCAATTAATTATTTCAGTTTGAACAGCAATAGCTGGTTGAGTTTAGAGGGAAATTAAAAGGGTAGAGAGGGATAATGAAGAGTGAGCTAACTAGCGAGAGGCTGCAAACAGGGCTGCGCGTGTCCCTGCTCCTCTTCCAGGCACTCGCTTGCTCCCCAGAGAGCGTTCTGGGCTGGAAAAGGTTCTCCCTGGAAGCAGGGATCCCGCGTGCCTGGCTTCATCCCTGCCGGGGAGAGTCGTTACTGGGTCTGACGGAAGCAACAGGCCATGCTCGCAGGCCAGCCCGGGAGGGAACGTGTCCATCGTTCAGGTTTAGTCAATGTCTCTCAGTCCCCGGGAGAGGCAGGCGGGTTTGGGCTGGCTGTGCTGTACACCTCGTGGTTTCCTGGCCAGCGGACACGCGTCCCAGTTCACTCCGGCTGATCAGGACCTGTAGCTGTGTCCCGGGGCTCTCCCAGGAAGCAGCTGCACAGCGATGGACGCACCAAGCGGGACCCGCGACAGCAGAACAAGCTGCGACAGAAAAGTGATGTCTGGCCCAGCACCGGCACGTCAGCACCTCCTGGGAAGAGGAAAAGCTCTCCGGAGTCCCAGTGCTCGCCAGCCCCTGGGCGGCTTTCAGAGCAGCTTTGCTTTCTCCACGTGAGCGGATCCAGCCCGGGGCTGGAGGAGAAGCAGCGGGCTGGGACCTGGCTGCCGGTGGGACGCCGCAGCTCTGCCAGCCCCGTGTCCCCTCCTGCCCATTTGAGGCACCGCGCTGCCTGTCAGTGGCACTCGGGGCTCTGCCGTGCCGGTGCTGTCAGCCGCGCAGCGTGTTCGCGGCAATCTGCAGAGCAACATCTGGTGGTGTTCCTTCCCTCCCAAAACATCTGGCTGCTTGGCTAGCAGAGATAAGCTGCCGTCTGAGGGCCAGACGCACGCAGCACGGCCCGCGCGCCTGCCTTGAAGAGCTGTGGAAAAGGGGACTAGGGAAGAGGGACGGTGTGTGCAGGGAGGAGCAAGGGAGGCTCAGTCACTCCGTTGTCCCAGCGGAATTTTGGATCTGTCATGGATTTTCTTTACTGACAGAGTGGTCAGGCCCTGGACCAGGCTGCCCAGGGCAGTGGTGGAGTCACCGTCCCTGGAGGCGTTCAAAGAAGGTATAGATGTGGTGCTTTGGGACGTGGTTTAGTGGACATGGTGGTGTTGGGTTGACGGTTGGACTTGGTGATCTTAGAGGTCTTTTCCAGCTTTAATGATTCTATGGTTCCATGGCTCTCGGAGCAGCATGAAGAACCCGCCAGAGCCACAGCAGCCCTGTGAGCCCAGCTGAAATGTTTCTGCCCCCCATTACTTTGACAGCCATGTGCCAGACAGACCCTGCAGGCTCTGCGAGATGCGTTGGGTTACAGCCCATGGCAAACCGTGATCACCAAATCACTAATTCGGTGGAATTACTGGCCGGCATGGGCACCGTTCTCAAGGTGATTTGTGATGTGACTGGTTTGGATTTTAAAAAAAATTTTTAAATTTTTTAAGGTTAGACAAGGTTTTGAAGGGAGAGAAAAAAAAAAATGAATGCCTTTCAGGAGTTACAAAAATGCTGCCTGTGCAATTCATGTATAATTCAATGAATTCCAGAGCAGTTTGAATATTTAAATTATGTATGATCAAAGCAATAAAGAAATCTGCATTTCCTCCCTGCGAGCCCCCCAGACATAATGCTCCCAAGTGTCCCCTCCCCAAAAGGCAGCTCCTCGCCTCCGCGCTCCCAGATCTATTGAGCCTCCTCGCTCCAAAGAAATTGAGTTCGACTGGAAAAATACGGCCGTCAAGTGCAACCGCTGTTCTTTAATAAATCCGTGAAGCATTGCATCGCCAGCCAGCGCCGTTGCCAGGGCGATGGCCACTGCCACTGCCGCAGGGCAGGCCTGGGGAGGGGCGCTGGGCACGGAGCGGGGGTGATGGGCATGGTTTGGGAGGGATGGGCACGGACTGGGACGGATGGGCGTGGAGCAGGAGTGATGGTCACAGGTTGGGGGCAAAGGAGCCCCCGGCACCGGCAGCCTCGCGTTGCCCGCAGCAGCCAGGGAAGCAAAGTTCCCACCAGGGAGGATGGCCGCAGGCAGCCGAGCTCCGACCATGGTGGAAGGGGACAGAGGGGCCTCATCCCCCATCACTGCTTTTCTTGGGATCTGCAGAGTGGCAGTTCCGGCCTCGCTGCACATCCCCCTGCATTTCTCCGTGGGCTGGGGGATTGTCGGTCCTGTTCTCCAAACCCCGTGGACGTGTCTGTCTCCTCTCCCGTGCTCCTGGACCGGGACATGGCTGCTCCCCTCCTCCGGCTGCGGCTGTGGCCAGCCGGGCCAGGCAAAAAACCCAACAAAATGCTCCCTCTGCCCCTCTCCTCGCCCCCTCTCCGGATGCTGTAAATTTTCATTAATATTCTGTAATTTAATTATTTATTCCCAAGAGAAAATTAGTCTTCAATTTACAAAAAAATCCCTGTCAATTTAAGCATAATAGTGGGGAGAGATGCGAGTGTGGGAGCCCTGTCCCACACCTCCTGCTCCTGCCTCCCCGCAGCCTGGCAAAGGGCAATTACGAGGGAGAATTTGAATCACACTCTGAAGTCCATTTGAGATCTCCCGATGAAGGCTGCAAAGAGGTTCCTGGGGGCAAGAAAAGCAATTTCCTCCTGAAACAAGAGGTTATTTTGAACCAGGCAAGCACATTGATGCAGCTGAAGGTTGATGCTGGCAGCCTGGGAGAGGCAGGGAGGCGCCGGGCGAGCCGTCAGCGCCCACCCCGATGGCAGCCGCCACCGAACCGTCCCGGATTGTAAAATGCCGGCCGGTGCCAGGGCCCCACGTGTCCTTTGCAGAGCTGCCCAGCAGCATGCCGCTCTGCCAGCCAAAGCGTGGTCCCGGGTCAGGGATGCTCCCATCCGGAGGTGCTCCGGGACCCCCGCGCAGCCCCAGGGCTCCAGGCCCTGCGCCTGGCAGCACTGCCCGCTGTGGGACGGGGGTGAGGGGGTCTCTCCCCCCGCGCTTGTGCCGAGGGCGTGGAAATGCCGAGCGTCAGCCGGAAGCCATCTCCTCGGCAGATATTGAGATGGATGAGGGTGGCTTTGCTCATTAGAGGCTGTGGCAAAGGGTAGGTGCTGGGAGTCCGCGTTCTGGGGAAGAGCTGCAAGGGGAGCTCGTTAACTTGAAAAATTGGGTCCAGGGGGCTCATTTGTCTGATATCAGTTCATTGTTTTTTCTAGTAATGTGGAAAATGAGGGAGGGGGACCCGAGCCTCTTCTCGGTGACCGGCTCTTTGATCTACCCTGTTCTCATCCATGCCCTCTCTTTCAAATTGCCTTTACTACTGATTATTTTCCATAGGTCTTAAGCCTACCCGTGTGGAACGTAACCCTTTGCTCCCATGGCAGTGCGCTCACGGGACAGATCAGAGGCTGCCGCACATTTTTGTCCTGGCACCACAGGGACGCTTTCTAAGGGGCGCCGACACCGTCCTGGCTGGGCGCGGGTGGTCCAGGAGCGAAGCCTGGGCAGGACAGAGAAGGGGGCTTTTGGCCCTTCGCCCGTCTCAGCAGCCATTGTCAGTGGGCCAGGGAATCGGGGGCTTCGGGGCCGAGCGCCCTGCCCCTGCCGCGGCCTCCACTCTCACCACGGTGGATGCCGCCGTCCACCGCGGTGCCGGCACGGCTCTCACTGCAGGGTGCTGCCAGACGGGTTCAGTCCCTGGTTTTCTGCAGGAGCCTGGTTTGCGTCCCCCTATTTCCTCTCCTCATTGCCCGGGGTGGTGGCGAGGGGTCCCAGAGCCCCCCAGGCTGCACCGTACGTGGGGTTTTATGGCTCAGGGGATGCCGACGCTCTCGCTCCAGCCGGCTCCTGGCGTGCCCCCCTCCACCCGCCTGCACTCACGCGTGCCGCAAAGCCCACAATTCATAAAAAGCGTCCACAGCAATCACGTTAATTGCACCGAGCTATTAATAAAGGCAGAGTCGTCAAACCGCAGCCAGCGTTTGCGTGGTGGTCTGGAGCAATCCCGGCCCCGGCAGATGCCCCGGTCACGTACATGGCGCGGGGAACGCACCTGGAGCCGGGCGCCCCGGAGAAGGAGACGGCACGGGCTGGGCCGCGGGAGGCTGCGCGTCCCGTCCGCGTCTGCCGCCCGCCGAACCAGCGCCCAGCGCCTCCGCCAACAGCACCAACGTCAGCGACGCTCTCCTCACCGCCAGCCGCTCCCGGGGTGTTGGTAAATTAGAAGGGAAATCTATTTCCTGTTAAAAAAAAAAATAAAAGGGAGCGAACCCAGTGTTAAATATAGATATGTGATATGTAAATGAATCTGACAACTGAGTGAATAAAAAATGAAGGTTTAAATTATTGAAGGGTAGGAGGAGACGGCGCATGCAAATAGCGTTGATGTGGAAAGAGGCAGCGCTCTGAGCAGGGAAAGGAGGTTTGCAAATGTAATTATTTCTTTTAAGAAAAGGGCTACATATTAAATAAAAGCCAACAGAGCCGGCACATGTTTATTTCAAAGGCCTTTCTTTCCATTCTGCCACTTTATTCTCCTGGCTTTTTTTTTTTTTTCCCCTTCAAAGCAATGAGAGAAATTGAAGGCCACTGAATTTTTTTAGCTTTAATTAAAATAAGATAAATTAAGTTTTGATTGCTACACAAGAATAAATGAGTCCCAGAGACGGCTGATCACAGGCTGCTATGGCGAGGGCTGGGAGAGGCTGTTTGCTAATTGATTTGGCGGGGACGGGGCTCGTTGGCCCTCAGAGCCCTTGCAGTCGCATCTGGGTTTGTCACAGCCCCTGGAAGCCGTGGCGACTTCCAGCGCGTTGGCAGAGACAGCGTGGACTTAATGGGAACAGAAAAATACCTGCCTGGAGATTTCAGCCTGCCAGAAGGCACTTAAACTCTGAGGATGCTCCGGTTGGTTTTGCTCTTCCTTCACCGTGCCGCAGACCGCGGGGCAGGGATGAAAGGGAGCGTGGGCTGGGTGGAGCGGGCGCCTGTGCCCCGCGGCGGCTGCGGGAGCACCAGTGGCTCAATACTGAAAATGGAAAAGTAGCAGGTTATTTTTATCCGCGGTACGGCTGACAGGGAGTTCTGTCGGAAGGGGCACTCTGCGAGCGCAGTGAATGTCTTCATTACCTGCCAGGCAGCCGTGTTCGTGCCTCCCCGACCCTCCTCAGGACTGACGGCAGGCTACGGCTTTCCTTTCCTAACTCAGTGCGTGATGGCTTGGGACGAGTTGTTAAAGCCATAGATCAGAGTGTCACTTATTAGAAAAGAGCCTCCCTGGGGATTCTTACCATGCGTTTATTATTTGTGGTGTGCTGACAGCACGCTCCGTTCTGTCTGATCTGTCTTTCTAGCTACTTACCCAGCCCCGTCACGGTGGCACCTGGGTGCCGCCCATTGCTTAAAAAATGACGCTGCTCCTGCGGGCAGCCTTGCTTCTCCGCTGCGCACCCGGAGAGCTGGGAGAAAGTGGGAGAAAGCACTTCTCTGAGCTGAGACTCTGCCTTGTCCTGCCCAGGTGAGAGCTGCTGTCGATTTTCTATGAGTGACCTCTCTGCAGACGAGCTGCCCTGTTCCGCTGCCTGGTGCCTCGGTCCAGGGAGCGCAGACAGGACCGTGGTGGGTGAGGGGCCAGCCTGGCGCTCGGCAGCCGTACCACCTGGTTTCCACCTCTCTGTTTAAAGCACACACTGTCCGAGAATGCCTTTCTCCGTCCTCGCCCACCAGCACAGCCCAGGTGCGGGGCACCAGCACGACAAGGAGCCGGCATATGGTTCTCTTCCCGGGTGCAGCCCCTCGCTGGGGGTTCAGCCACGCTTTGGAGGGACCAGCGTCACTCTCTTGGCTCCCGTAGCTTCCAGTCCACCCCAGTGCAGGTCCTCTCTGCCCCGAGTTTGGCCACGTGTCTCCATGGCAACGCGCTCTCCTGCTGCAGCGGCATCCTTGGCTCCTCACTTCCAGTGCTGCATTTGTATTCCCAGCCTTTGTCTCCCGCTCGGCGCTGGCAGCCGGCCAGGCCAGGCATCCATTTCAAAGCAGCCTTTGTTTTATGGGGAAATAGCTGGTCAGGAATGGATGCGATTTAATCAGGGCGAGAACACTTTGCTGCTTCGCTTGCCTCCTTCCCCGCAGCCCAGGCGCTTGGCGGAGCTGGCCGGTACCCGTGCGCGGGGAAAAGCCCCGCAGCCGGCAGATCGCCCAGCTGAGAGCCTGCGAGAGCGGGTCTGCGCCAGCCGCAGCGACGGACGGCCCGCAGCGAGCCGGGGGAGACATTTTCCTCCTCGCTCCCACCACCTAGGTGTGTCTGAAATGCCCTTTCACGGTCAGTCGTGTCATTTTGAGAGCAACCCTGCCCACGAGGTTCAGGTAGAGCCGGGTTTGCTGAACAGCAAAGCCCCATAGCTGAGATCCCAGTCCCCGGGCAAGGGAAAAAGCTGCTTGGAGCAAAAGGGGAGCCCAAAGCCGGGATGCTGCCACCAGCTCCTTCCCTCCTGCGGCTGCCCGCTCCCGCCGGGGGAGGCAGCGTGGAAGCCGATGCTGGAGGGTGCGATCCCTTAATTGCAGTATCCGTCCCTGTTTCCAGGGGAGCGCAAGGCTTAGAAAATGTGATGGTGTCACACATCTGCTTACGTGTGCAAAGGTACACGCAAAAGGATGCACGTGTGTATGAAGGGATACTGGTGGGGCTTTACTGGAGACTCCAGTTTCCAGGTGCTGGGACTCTTGGCTCTGGCTGCCCTGTCCCACGGAGCCCCTTCCAGGGGAGGCAGCCAGGAGGGGACACCAAACAGTCCCCAAATGGCAGCAATGGGGTGGCACCGCTGCGGAGCAGCGCTCCCCGGGGCCTCCCTGCACACCCTCAGAGCACGAAGAGGCAGGAGGAGAAAGGAGAGGACGACTGGGAACAGGGAAGGTTCGATAAGGGCAGCGCGAAGCCGCGTATCTCGGCCTTGGCCAGAAATACGATGTCTCCAGGAGCAGCCCGTGCCCTGATAAAGGCGTCCTTGGCTGGCAGCAGGAGCTCCTCCGACAGCGGCCGCAGGGAGTTTGTCTGGCGGCAGGAGGAGGAGGAGGATGAAGGTTTCCAGCCCTGAGAGGACCCGGAGGAGCGTCCAGGAGCGCAGGGCCAGCCGTGGGTGCAGCTGGGGCACTGCAGGTGGGCTGCCAGGGAAAAGCAAGAGCAGCTCGTTTCAGAAAAGCCCAAGTGAATAAAAATAAGCCTTTTGTAAGGGATATAAATGAAAACAGACACAAATGAATGAAATACTTGGGATATACTCTGCAATTTTTGTCAAGTGGACTCCGCTTTGGAATGAATCAGATTGATGCCCAGCGCGCCTGGTAGCGGGGAAGGTGGAGGTGTCAGGGTTGGTCCGGAGCAGCAGACCTGAGGTCTCCCCTCTCTCACCGGAGCAGCTCTGGAGTCTGCTTTGTGCGGGGAATCTCTGCTGCCCTGCAGCTTATGCAGACACACCAAATAACCGCGTTTCCAGGTGTGTTTAGGAGCAATTTAAATAATCAGACTTTAAAAGTAGTGTTCTTTTTGAAAACTAATCTCCAGACAACACGTGTCCTCAGCTGATGTGCACAAAACCAGCTGCGTGAAGCAGCTTTTTAACGCGTTGGATGCCTGGAGCAAAGCACCTCTCCTGCCCAGGAGGGAGTGGGGAGACCTGCGAATGCCTGACCTACAAAGTGCTCCACGCAGAGCCACGGAGCATCCGGGCTCGGCTTCTTCAGCGCAGACCAGAGCGCCAGGTGAGCTGCAGGGGAACAGCTAGCTCCGTCTGTCCCAAGCTCACGCAGAGACATGGAGTCTCTGCCCCGCTGTGACGGGAGGGACCGGGACTTCTTCAGCCTTGGGCCACGTCACCCACTGCCTGGCTGCTGCGGAGCGGTGCTGCAGCTGGAAGTGGGCATGAAACTATTGGCCCCAAAGGTCTCGCAGGAAAGACCCTGCTAAACCTCAGACAGTCTTCTGAGTAATTTACTGCATCGTTATAGTGAGACACAAACCACTCCAGCCAGTTCCCGTGGCACGTTTCACTCACCAGCCCCCATGAGCAATTGGGACTGGGCCATATTCCCGAACGCCTGAGCAGTGCCGCGCGGAGGAACCAGCAAAACGGGGAAGACGCAATGAGCCCATCGGCGCGGTCTGCTTTTGAAGTGCAGCGCAGCCTGGTAAATAAATAAAGATTGGGAACATCTATGGCACTGCGCCACTTAAGAGACCGGGGCTGTGAGGATGGCGTAACTGGCTGGATGCAGAGTGAAACCCAGGCTCAGCGATTCCATTTTGCAGTTGGCAGCCTTCCCAAACGCAGATCAGGGAGAGCAAGCTGGACGAGCTTTAAAACACAGGGAAATTCTTTATCTTTTATAAATTTTGCTGATTTGAAGGGCGGAATTAAATTCTCATTTAATAACCCCGAGTGCCTGCGCTCCCCTGCTCCGATCGCTCTGTGTGACGGCGATAATGCTGGAGAGGCGCTGGGAGCCGGAGCACGCAGCGCGTGTTCTCCTCCTGAGCACAGATCTGATGATTGTTTGCTGCTGCAGCCTGCGAAACGGCACCGGTGCTCCACCGCGAGCCTTAGCACAAGATTGGCTAGCTGTTCTCCAGGTCTGCTTGGAAGGCGAGCCCAGCGCTTTCTGCTAGCAACTTCCAACCTTGTCATTTGCGTTTTCTCCCCCTAATTAAGGATCCTACGGAGACCCAAACGTTCCTCGCTAACGTAAACAGGGCGGTTGAGTGAACTGCGGGACTGAGGGGCAGGCATTGTTTTTATGAGTAAGCACTGCCTGTTCATACCTTTGTGCCGCCGCCTCTTACCATCGGCTGAGCTATTTTTAAACAGCTCTAAAAACGCAGCCTGTAAATAAAGCCTCCGCGACGAGCGAGGAACGGAGCCCCCCAGCAGACAGCACACAGAGCCTCTGCGTTAACGAGAAGACTGCTTCCCCTTGTCTGTCAGATCAGCTCATTTAGATTATTGAAGTCAAGTGCAATTTTGAAAACAATCTGTTTTTCTCGTGACAGCGTCTTCATTCTGTATAATGATGCTGAATGTAACAGGCGGCACAAGGTTATTGACGGCAAATTCTCCACGTTCCCAGGCCCGCGCTTCTCACGTCGCTGTGTAAAAGCAGCCCCTGGCTTTATTTTCCCCAGACATTAAGAGAAAGTATTTTCTAACATGTCGGCTTTCCAACTCCGCGCTGAAGCCTTCATTTTGCGTGAAGCCTTGACAGCAAACTGCAGATAAAGGGGAAGGGTGGAGGGATGGGAAGCGTTGAAATGGCGCCGGCTCGTTTGTAACTATTTTTAGTCAGTACGTTTCTCTGTCTCCTGCAGTTTATTTTCTCGCTCCAATTATATGAAAACCCTAATTAAAAAGTTAACGGGGATCTGAAGACGGGAGGACCCGCCTGCGTGCCAGGCTGGCAGGGTGCAGGTGGAGCGGGTGCTGCTGGGAAAGGATATTTGGGGATCACTGCCCAGCCGGGCATGTTTGCCGAGTGGTGAAAATGTAACAGCAAAGGTCCGTCTGTGGCCGCTGCCCGAGCGCAGGGCAGGCTGTTTGCCCTTGAATAGCTGCTCCCATTATTTCCCATTTCACGTCTGACCACCGTGCTGGGGAGCCGTTCAGCTGCACGACGGAAGAGCAGCTGACAGTCTGCTTGGGAAGGCGGTGGTTCCTAGAGACAGCGAGCCCACGAGGGAGAGGGGCGCTGACACTTCTCAGAGGGGTGTTGAGGATGAAATCTACTCCCAATCCTGACGCTTATATACGTCTTTTTAAGTGCAGAGGCGTTGTCTTGTTATCTTCCTGTCCCTTTGCTGGCAGGTTCTGCAACTAGGACCTTAGCAAAGAAGTCCAGAGGTGCAAGCTTTGATGAACGCAGGAGTAAAAGAACAAAGAATGAATTAAAAAAACTGTAGTAAGCAGGAGAGAAGGTGACCCAGACCACGGCTCCCAAATAACTCAATGCTCAACAAGACATATATGAAAGCTAAAGCCAAGAGTGGGTGGTTAACACTGGACACACTCAGGAGGTGACCTAATGGGAGCAGCATGGAAATCAGAAGGGACACCAGGAGCTCGCAAGTCGTAGCTAGAGCACGGGCCACAGAACAGCTCTTTGGTGGTGGACAACTCCCGGAGCCGCTCACCACCACCCGCCCTTGCTCCTCTTAGGCGGTGGGACAGCCAGCACAGCTCAGGCCTGTACCACGCTACACCCTCGCGCCTGTTCCACAACAGTTCCGCGAGGTGACAAGCCGACTGGTGACACTGAGATCGGAGCAGAGGGCCGGTCAGTGTGCAGTCCAGCAGCTCGGGCAGGGTTTACAACAAGGCGAGGGTGCCTGGTGCTGCTTCCACCCGGCTGCCACCGCCTGCTAAGTGCCGCTGCTTGGCCTGACAGTCCAGCACGGGGGAAGGTCAACCCTCTGCTGCTTCTTGAAAAAAACGTTCGTCCTATCTGAGGGTGCCCGAATGCCCGCAGTGTATCGAACAGTCCACCAGCCAGTTCCAGATGTGTAAGAACGTGGAAAGTGTTACTGGTGAGGGTGAAGGAGGCGAGAGCACGTTGTTGATGCGAGAAGGAGACGTTGGGATAAGTAACTGAGGGTTAGTTAACGCAGCAGATTTCCTGACAACGTACAACCCGCCGTAGTATTTACACTGCAGAATGGAAGCAACTGCTGCAGCGGTCTACTCGCTAGGAGCACCTGCACAAATAAAATTAGAGAACAATCTAAAATAATAAAGCAAGCCACAGCCCTGGACTATGAATTTTATTGACAGTGGCGTAACACAGTTAACAAAATGGCACAACAGGAGTACATAAGGCATTTATTAGCCTTCGTAACCGAGGACAGACTTAACAGCACTCCTCCCGCGTCAATTGTGAATCGTGGTGCCTTGAAAGACAGACAAAACGGGACTGCTGCGAATGAAACAGTTCCAGCGCGCTAAACCGGGCGTCAGGAAATAATGGCTTTCAGTTACACGCTACTACATGGCAATCCAAACTTTTTCACATGAAGACAAATAAACAAGACCAAAATTAACTTAGAAGTTATTAACAGAGGCTGAGAAACCGATTTCAAATTGTCAGTGCCCTCTTAAGTACATCAGAGATAAGACAATCACTTCATGCAGGCGCACGTTCGGCTCACAGCAGTGCACGCCGTATTATTAAGCCTCTAGGAAAGGGACAAAAACACTCTTCTGCTGCATTGTCACAAATGCTCATCTTCAATCATGTCGGGCGTTCTTCAGGCGAAAAACACCGTGCTCCGTTCACGCTGGCAGAAAGAGATTGATATTGCAGCAGACTTCCAGAGACACTTGTCATGTGTGCAAGGCATCCCTTTGTGGATAAAACAGGGTTCATTTTCTCACAGCAGAGCAGGCAGGACGATGCTTATTGCCATGTGAACAGTGGAAGGGAGCTGAGGAGAACACGAGACTCCTGCACAGTCCTGTGGGCACCCACAGTGAGGACGGCTCCCTGGAACAGCAGCTGCGGGGTGTTTCCCCCCGGTGCTCTCCACCTCCACGCAGGAACGCCGGCAAGCAGCCACCTCAGTGACAGTTTTACTGTGCACCAAAGCAACCCGGCGCTGCGGCCAGACAGCACGTAGCAAAAGCAAATACAGCTCAATATTATTTTTTTTTAAGATTGGTTTGCAAAGGTGTAGCTACAAGTACGACACATCCTCACTGCCAGCGTACCCAGTACGGCCCTAGTGCCTTCTCAGTTACCTTTTCTAGGCAGAAGCCTGCTAGCTGTATTCTCTCCTTTATTACACCGTTTGCTAAGAGGGGTGCATCTGCATATTTTTAATTTTATCCTGTAGGCGTTGGAAATTGGAAGTAGAAGGTGGCCATGATGTTTTCAAATGCAGGTATGGTAACCGGACTCAAGAGTTTAAAAGCAGCATTGTAAGCAAGCGTCTTATTCTATGTTTCTGATTTATGCCAGTAAAAACACTCTAAATTGCTCCAACTAAACTGAAAATATTAAGAAATACTTCCTTGCCATCATTTAGTCTGTGGACCTGGACGATGAAAATGAAATCATTCCACTCATTTTGAGGAATTTTCCCGTTCTCACTTCTGCAGGGTTTGGGCTACGAAGGCCGCATCGCAATGCTAGCTCCACGCAGAGCTGTTTACTGGGAATTTTTGTCTGCTCTCAGCTTCGCTCTTTCTTGACATTACTGTTCCCAATTCTCTCCCATTATTCCCTGGCAGTCCTTTGACTGGTTTGATTTTTCTAAATTAGTTTCTGGGATATTTTTACTGAAGTCAAGTACAGTAACACACAGCGTGGCTCACATATTCTTCACTCTTCATTTTACGTATTTGAAGTTAGAGTATCTCTGTGTACTTTTTGGATTAAGCTGTGTGTTCACATAAATCAATTTCTAGCTAGGTTTGCAAGCGCTGGATACTTTTCAGTTCCCTCTGTCAACCTAATAAAGTCAGTGTAAGGAGAAGGGAAAGGCCTGTCTCACTCTGCGGTGGGTGTTCAGATGTAATACTCCTTTCCATCAGTCTCGGTGGTTATCGACACCCCAAAGTTCGGAACAGAGCCGAGCCCCAGAAGAGCTGCACGGCACGAGGAATGTACGTGTGGAAGGGTGTGTTGTGCTCCTGTCTGTGCCTCCTCCCGCACGGCTGGGGGAAACGACCCTCCCTTTCTGTAGGACGTGTGGTGAGACGGCGCTGGGGATTCCGTGTACGTTTCAGGATAGGTAAGAACTGCGGCCACACCGCCGAACTGCAGCCACGCACCAAATCCGACAGCGACCACCTGCCCAGGGCAGCAGCACGCTGCGAGGGGCCACCCCGTCCCCACGCACTGCGGGGCTGGGGCTGTGCCTCTGCAGGTGCAAGGCCGGACGCACAGAAGCCCCTGAATTTGGGGTGAGCCCCTGGAGCGCGGGCACACCGGGCAGGGCAGGGCAGGGCAGGGCAGGGCAGGGCAGGGCAGGCCTCACGCCCCTCACGGCCGGGTCAGTCCAGGCCCCGCAGCGCAGCCT
>JAAGAY010134156.1:0-28596 GCA_011801015.1 Ardeotis arabs | reverse complement strand
AGCGGTGCCCGCCCCGGAGGGGCCGCGGCGCTGGCCCAAGAGCGAGGTTTTCCCCGCGGGGCTGAGCTTTGACCTCCGGCGCTCGGCGGCGATTGCTCCTGCGGAGCCGGCAGCCCTGTGCGGGCTGGCGGGGCAGGGAGGGCTGTCGCCGCGGCGCTTGAGCGGGTTCCCGGGCGGAGGTGATGCAGCAGGATTGTTTTCCTTAAAGCGCTTGGGAGGGTGCAGCAGAGGCTGGGTAGCGGCGAAGGGCGGCTGGCGGTGGTTGTGCTCCGCCTGCCCCGCTGCCCCCCCGGGTAACGATGTCGTTTGGTTACTTGGCGATCTGTGGTCTCCCCGTTTCCTCCTGGCAAACCAACGTATGGAGCTCAGTGTGCATCTTAACCCCGCTCCAGTCTTATTTTTTGCTTTCTGCTGCCTTTCTGTTGACATGGAAACCAACACCACTTTCTGTTCCAGAGAATTGGAAGCTAAAGCTACCAAAGAAGTCGAAAGAAAACTAAGCAGGTAAGATGCTCATTTAAATTCACTTCTGCAGTTCAGAGCAAGAGTTGGCCTTGGGCTAGAAATCGTTGTGGGCTTTATCGGGAGCTTTAATCTCATGTTAATTGTAATGATAAAAAAACCCGGAATTTGAAAACGTCCTCTATTGCGTTGAGAAATCTCTACAATGTTAATTAATTCTATAGACTGAACACCTTTTTGGCATAGTTCCTTTTGCATCCTAACAGGATCAGGCTCTATAACAGAATTTCTTTGATAAGGTGGAAAGAAATACCTTACTTTTCCATCCGAAGTTGTAGTACCTAACAAAAGCTAAAAATGAGTGAAGGACTTGTTTGGCTTTTTCCCTTTACAGTTCAGGCATGTGTTGTTGGGGGCGAGAAATAGTTGGTTTTGGCAAGAAGCTTGCTGTGAACTCGAACTGTATTACCATATTAACTATCAGGTTTTTGCCTCTTTTTCCGTGAAGAGTTGAAGGCGATGAATTTGCCATTAGCATGGAGTTTTTATTTGAGAGCTTTGTAGAACGGACAGTTCTTTTTTTATATGACTTGGCTCACAAGTAAGGAGTTAAGAGTTATGTTCAATTAAGAATTCTGTGGCAGTAATACACGTTACTTGTGTAGTTAAGAAGTTATTTCTTCTGCACGGTTTATTTTTAGTATGGCAACCTTCTTGCAAATATCTCTGTTGTTTACATTCTTTGTCTTCAACTTTTGTCCTACTTTCTTTTTGTGGTTTTCAATTAGACCTTAAAGGGATTTTTGCCCCCTTTAAGGGGACATCTACTAGGGCCATTTGAAATATGCTGAAACCCTGAATACAACGGATAGAATATTAGTTTCTAGTACCTTGCTTTCTTCTTTACTATGCCTAATCAGTCTCCAACTTCCAGATTGATTTATGATTACACTGTGAAAACTGATTGGCTTTCCCCTGCTGTCAGCATGTGTCTCCCTTTTTTTTTTTTTTTTTTTTTTGTAATATGCTTAAGCATGAATAATTTTTCCCATTTTGTTGCAGAAAGATGTGGAAATCTTTAAGATATGCTTAGCTTTTAAATGCAACATCTAGGTCATTGCTAAATGGACTTTACTTGAAGAGAATCATTTTAAATTGCAACTCTTTAATCTGTCCACAAAAGGTACCAAAATGCTGTGTAACAAAAACAAATATTTAACTCATTCACGTTCTGTGGAAGCACTCGGTGCATGCCTGGTGCCAGAAGTGATTCCGGAGCTCTGTTATTTAGATGGACAGAGTGCAAAGTTCAAAACAGTATTCTCGTGCCGTTCTCGGTAAGTCAGTAGATCTTCACATTTTTACGAGCGCAGGAGAGATCTCTTGCCGTGCTGGCAGGCGTGGCAGATAGTGACCCGAAGTGAAAGTAAACTGTAGAACTGCCTGGGCTCAGCGCGTCGTGGGGGCTGGGGACGGAACAAGGTTCACTGAGTAACTTCTGATACGGAATGGGTCTCCATGTTTTCTGACAGAGGTGTATGTTTTACTAATGTAGAAGTTCAGAGCTGTTTTTAAGTTAACGTTAAAAACCAGCTGCTTTCAGAAACCTGTATTCTAACTGGTTTGTTTAGTGAGAAGGTTTTCATCATGTGAGCACACGACCTGATAAAACTGCGGCATGCCTGTTCTGGATAGGCCTGATTAATTGTTTTACTGTTGTAGAACTCAACAGAGAGCCCTCTTTCTTTCTCTAATGTCATTATTTACGATCTTATTAAATTTACAGTGACCTAGGCAAATTGTAAAAGAGCAAATATCTTTTCCTGGGAAAGGTAAATAAACCTCTGCTGCAGTTTTTCTTAATCTAAAATTGCACAGTGTATGTATTGACTGTGAACTCCACGGGACGTTGGCATTGCTCCGTGTGCTTTCTGAAGTCACCTTTGGAGTTTATGCTTGTAAATTAATGGATAGCAAATATTCTGTTTTATCTTACTAGGAATGTTGGCCTAGACCGTGGGGTTGCGATAGGATAGGTATTATAGCTTTTACTACATTTGCTTATCCGGTTGGAGTGATGACTGTATTAAACTCAGGATTAGCAATTTAGCTGGTTTGGCCTTTTGGGAAAGAATCTTCATTTGGTCTCCCTTCTCTTTAAAATGCATATTGCCTAGTCCTATGCAGACATTCCTGGTCTCAAAAATAAGCATAGTGCATGATTCGCAACAGTAATTAAAATAAGTCTATTGCACGCTTTATTGTTGCGTAATGTCACAAGTTAAATGTCACCTGTTTGGTGTACCGCTGGACAAGAACTGTCCGTCGTTACCTGGAGAAATGTAAGAGTTTAAATCTGGTTGAAATCGGGAGCAGTAAAAATCAGCCTTTAGTTCTTCTGATTCAAGAAATAACTTTTTAATTCTGTTTGGTAAACAGGGCCTTCCTGCCTCATTTATGTGGAACTGAGAGAAGGTAAATATCTGAACTGTGTTTACATACAGGAGTTTGACTCTTCACTTCACAAGCATGCAAATTACAGGGAAGATTCACGCATTGCTTTCATTCACCTGTGTTTCTGCTCTGGAGATTCCATCTGCGTTGTTTGCAGGCTGTCCATACTCTGGGAGAGTAAACTTTTTACCTAAAATCACGTACACCTCTAGCTTTCATCCATGTATTCCACTAAGTTACTACTGTACAGTTTTTTGGGGTTTTTTTGACTCTTCCATGTTAGAATAACCATCGTACTTCCATGAGGCTTTCCTTATTTGCTGTAGAAAAAAATGAGATGGCTCAAAGATAGAGGCATAGAGAAACAGTGAGAAATATAGTTGGGTTTGTTATTTAAGCACTGGGTTTTCTGTTGGGTTTTTGGGGGGTGTGGGTTTTTTCCTGAGAAACTTCTTACAGGATGACTTCTGCTGTCAAACGGGAAGAGTTTGTTGCAGAAGTGGCATTCTGTTCATACTTTCCAAGACCTTTAGAGATACTTAGGCAAAATTACGCGTTCCTTTCTCCTCCACACGTGCTTTTCAGGTCACGCGTAATTGTCAGGTTGTCCCCATAAGGTAACTTGCATTTACCTTTTCTTTTTCTAGTCTTACAGCAGAGCCACTGTGCACTATACTTCTTGACTGCGTTAGTAAAGCTGAAACACTTCAGGCTATAGACAGTCCTACGGTGAAGATGCTGGGCTTCGCAGTCGTTTGGGTCTGTGCGTCTGTTACAGACACCCTGTATGACCGGTGTGATTGTGGAGAAGCAGTTTACTCTGTCGTCTTTGATTCCCCGTTTGTTTAATGAAGATAGGAGTTGTTTGTTGCTGCTACTGAAGTCTTGTGTATTTAGGTGATAAACTTCTTGGGAAAGAGGGTTGTCTTTGTATGCTTGTGTAGCAGGGAACGTTGTGGATGGACTTCAGGACAAAACTGTAACACGAATATTCCAGAACTGTAGCGTATTTAGAGTGCTTGTAGTTTGGAACACAGTTCTGTTGAGCCAGCTTCTGTGTTAGGAAAATGGGAGAGAGGGGTGTATTCCGAGGAAGTGGTAGTGGTAGACATGGTAGGTAGAATTCTGTCGCTTCACTTTCAGAGTGATAATTTAAAGACGGAGATATTTGAAAGCAAAAAATAAGGTAGCTGGCACACATTTACTAATTAATTATTCATTGAAGTAATTGTTTCAGTTTTTAGCTTGGCAGCACCTCTTCTATACGTTAATAGCTGGAAAGGATTCACACACACACACACACACACACACGACATCTGTAAATAAGTGGTTTTGTTTTGTTATCGGTGCCCGAGGCTTTCTTTGCTCCTGTGTAATATGCTGAGTGGTTTTTGTTGCCAGAGTGTTTCCATTTAAGGCACTGGTGGGGTTTGTTGGGTTTTTTTTTGTTAACTTCAAAGTACTGGTTTCTGTTCTATAAACTGGAAGAATGCTCTTTTTGGTGCAGTATGCTATTTTGTGGGAAGCATTGATAAAGGAATTGGAGGATCCATCTTTAATCAAAATACACATTTTATGATTGAATCTTGTATAACGGTGGTTTAATAGAAAAGCTAGCTAGTTTTAAATAGAAACTGAGAAATAATTGTTGGCAGTTGTATGTAATGACATAATTTCAGAAAAGGTACAGATTAGGGAACTTGTAGGTCAGAATACAGAAAAATTATGAAAACTTAGTCTCAGCACTATGTTTGAAAGTCTGTGTAGAATATCAGACGTAAGTTGAACACGTAGAGTGTGCACGCATATGTTTACTGTCTTTGCAGACTGTAAAAGGCCTTTCCCCTTCAGATACTGAAGTGTAGTTACCTGACAGAGTTCCACCTGTAGCACTGCAAGTTAATTTGTAACTAGAAGAAAAGCAAATGGTGGAAATGATTTGTTTATTTATTTTTCCCAAAATTTATTTTATATATTTGTCACTGGACATTTTAGAGTTGTTTCAAAAGCCATTGTGTATAACGACTTCTAATTCTTACTGTTATGTTTATTCCATGTAGTAAATGGGTAAAAGGTGAAAATCCACAAATACTTAACGCAGAGTTGATGACTGGGGATTCGGTGGGAGGCATGCTATCAGTGTCTCCTGCATCCTGCTGTCAATAAGTAGGCGGAATGATGCAGGTCCTTTTGGGAAGTGACTGATAAATATCTTTTTACCCTCAGTTAGCAAGGCAGGAGCACTAAGAGGTTGGCAGGTTGTTTAACTGGTCTCCTTCGTCCAGCAGCAAAGTGCTGCCCCTGCACGACGAGCCTGCTGCCCGCTGTGGGTTGGGACCAGTGCGGTGCTTGGTCACGATGTGTTCAGCCTGGGGGGCCGCAGCACTGACACCAAAAACCCCAGTGCAGTCTTTGCAGCGTTTGCAGTGCTTTAAAGGAAACCTAACGTGCAATACCTTTGGGAGAACCCCTTCCCAGCCCCCAGGCTTCTCAAAGCCTAGCTGGCGCTGGAAGCGGTGTCTTTCAGAAGGTGCTAGCACCATCTTGTGGGGCAGCGTGACTTCGGTGGGGTCTGCACGGGGCTGTGAGGGTGTCCGCTCGACTAGCCAGCCCTGCCTGTCAGCGTCTGTGGCGGTGCTGGCACCTCCAGCAGCACTTGTGGAGAGGCGTTTCTGGCTGTTAGTGCTAGCGTGAGGAGTCTGGGAACCCAGCAGATACAGCTCCCTTGCGCAGGTAGTTCAGTGCTGGTGAGCGCTAGGTCACCGACATCAACGGTGAACGGCAACCTGCTTTATTTGGGTGCTGCTGTGTGCAGGTAATAAGTGCTTTTGCTCAGATAAATACCGAGTTCAAATCATAATAATGCAGTGCTACGTCTGGGATCTTAATTTATGTCAAAATTCTTGTAACCATAGTTTCCTCAGTGAGGTGACTAGAATTGTAATTTTATTGTGGCATAATATGTTTTGCTTTTGTGTATTATAACAGCAAAAATAGCACGCCGCACAAACAGTAATTATTGCGCCCTTGGTATGTCTGCCAGGGAAAATGTGGGTGTGCTTAATTCTCCTCTGTCGTGTTAGAATAAGGGTTAAATACGTCTCTTTCAGCCCAGATATTTTTACAGTCCCAAGCTAGAGCTTTTGGAATTACAGATTAATAAACTTTTTTCAAGAATTAAAGTAATAAGTAAAATATGATTTGATGTAACTGTTACCTGAAATGTTTGCGTTTTGAGCATTACAGCTTTTTTCAGTTCACAAGCCAAACAACAAATTGAGCCGTACAAAAATTAAAATTAGCACTGGCAAAACTTAAGACATAGCAGTAGTAATTACTGCTAAGTGCAGAAGTAAGAATATAGCTGCTCTCTGTTTAATGGCGCGTGATTGTGATATGAATGTGAAAGACTTCATATCAAAAGTCACCCAGAATTGTGACGCACTTTGTCTTCTCAAAATGATACCTGTCCTAGAATATTGTAAGGCACTTTTTTTAGTGGTTTAATTGAGTAAAAAATGTGGGTAGTTTGGTTTTTTTTTTTTCCCCACTTATACAAACAAGAATTGTGTTGAGGTACACAAAATTGGAGAAAAAAATATTTTGATATAAGTAACAGTAAATATTTGACTGATAGTCTGTTTAAATGTACGCAGATAACAGCAGCTTCTACTTGTATGTTCTCAGAGCCATCAAATGTGCAGTCTCTCCTGAGATCAAGATCCATTTTCATTTGGTCTCGCTTGAAAATAAAGCACCTTTCAAGTTAAGCTATTTAAACTGAAGGCCTTTGCTCCAGTCTCAAATGTGAATTTCGTATGGTATGGGTATTTTATTTTCATTTGATCTAAATTGAAAAATAAGGTTTGCGTTTCTGCTAAGACCATTTAACCTTGAGCAAGCTAATCCAATTATATAGGAGGAAAAGGAAATTCGCTGTACATGTGTTTTAGTGAAAGTTGGATGGCTGATAGGGGAAATAATAGAACTCTGTTTATATATTCGTGTTATGAATCAGAATTCTCAGCCATCGCTCGTTGTTTGGCCAGCTGATGGGCCGAGCGTGCTGCTACAAACACTTTTGCCACCCAGATGGAGGGAGAAGCCCAGCAAAAGAACTTGTTAATTTTCTGGCTTTCTTTTGTTGCTATGAAACTGGATTCCTACGGTGTTTCTTGTTATGTGCCGTAAAGTATCAGGAAGCTGCTGACAGTTTGTACACAAAGCATAATATAAAGTGTTGAGTACTTAGCAGGAATAGGTAGCTATTACAGTCTAAGATGATAAACGGGGAATGCTGCGTAGCACTTCTGTTTCTCAAGGAGCAGCATTAAAAATGGAGCTTGTTTGTTATATGTTCTTGTGGATGTTGGGATCTGATGCATAAATACTGTCATTTGCTGTCTGTTGGGAGGGCTGTGTATTAATGTGTTGGAAAGAATAAAGGAAACTTGCGCTTTTAGCTGTCAGAGGTACAGATTCAGGAGTTCTACTTCAGACTGTGATGACTTAATAGGCAAATCTGGATTTGTATTGCAGGTTTATGCTCATGTAAGAGGGTAGTGGGAATAGGACTGCCTTCCTTGAAAGATTCTGTTTTCAACAAAGAATATGGGCAGCAAGGGCTTTACTGTTGTTGGTACTTAGTTGTACAGCAGGTTGGTTTTGCTTCCCAGTCACTGAGACTGAATGTTATGATGGTAATCTAATACTCTCTTTAAAACGTGTTATGTGCTATAGGTGAGTAATTTTTTTTCAGGAGTCACCCAGGGTCCTGGTACTAATCATAGGGGCTTTTTTATGTGTTCTAAGCTGGCTTTGTAATCTAAACTGTTTTTCTTAAATACATGAAAACAGAATTATCACAGCATCATAACTGAGTTTTATTGTTCCTGTGTGGAAACAGGAAAATCACGCTGTGGTAGAATATTCCAGAGATACTGGTAATTAGATGTTAGCTTCTGTATTCTAAAAATAAAATGTAATCTTGTTGATTTCATTGTAGCAAGATTGATGAGTTAGGGGTTTTTTTTTCTGTGATAATACTATTTTGCATTCTGCCTGCTCCTTAAAGTGCTATAGGTTTCTTCTAAAAGGTGAACGATTTTTCAGTTAATGTTGGTTTTGCATGTGACAGACTGAAATTTGTTACACAAAACAAAGCACTAGTGACTTTCTTAATGCTGTAAATTACCTTGGAGGTAACAGATGCAAAAAGGTTGTGTTCTGTCCTGCAGTGCTGATGCGCTTACTGCACCCGAGGTGTCTGGCCTGTGCCCGCAGACCCTGTTGGCGTTGCTGGAACAGTTCAGGTGGCAGTCGCGGGGGAGCTGGGCTGTTTCCTCCCGGCTCCACAGCCTGGCAGGGGCAAGCTGCAGACTGGTTGGCCGCATCTGAGAGCAACAGCCTGTTCCTCAGGTGTCACCTCTCGCTAAGGTCTTGCAGCTCATCCCATCTCACATCAAGATGCGCACACCCGGTGCTGGGTAGGCCTGGGGACATGGGACCGCGGGAAGGCTGGCAGCCAGAATAGGCTGCTGCTTCAGAAGGGTTACTCTGGACCACAGCTTGCTCCCCGCCTGCATCTGAGTAGCCTTTGGGAAAGAGGATGGCATGAGGAGGTGACAGGAGTTCCCGTTGCACAGCCTGCTTGTGGTGGTGCTTTTTCCTGGGCTGTAGTGCATTACTGTGTGTGTATGGTGGAAAGAACACCGGTGCTGTTTGGCTGCTCCTTGTCGAAGTGTGTTGCAGCTCTACCTCTGCGCAATACCTGCAGTGGCAGGCTGCTGCTGCTAGCACACGCAGCATGAGTCGATGGGTACTTGTAACAGGCACTCTAAAAGTGGTAGAGGAGAGAAGGGATGCTGGATAGACAGTGCATCGGTGTTATTCCCACAGAAGGGAGCACTGGGAAAAGAAACAAATAGAAAATGAAATCAGATTTGCAGTGAGAACAAAGATCTCTGCACGCAGGGGTGAAAATGATTTCTGTTTGTATTAGTTGCTGTGCAGATAACATGTAGCCATGTTCCTAAGATTTTCTGTTTACAGAGAGACATCAGGAGACGTATTTGTAGTTCAATGGAGAAATACTCGTTAATTTTGTGAATATAAAACTTTCCTCCCTCCCTCCAGACAAATTAACGTTTGTCTATTAAGTATAGCTGTTGTCTGGCAGTATTAATAGTAATGCTTGAGTTACCCAAAATGTGATCATACGATTTTTTTTGTCTTGTGTATTAATGTTAGTAGTCTCAGAAGTTTTTGTGCCCTATTAACATTTGAAGCGTTGCAGGCTTTTTTTCTTCCACAGTGAATGTCATGTGAAACTACTGCCATCTCTCTTTTTGTTTTAAACTACTAATAATAGCCAAGTGGCCACAAGCTTCGAAATTTAAATGTAAGTTTCATTATTACATCAGTATGGGTGCTGGGAGGAGAAGCACTTTCAGCATGCTGAGGAATCTCACCACAGGAGGAAAGAACAGTTGTAAAGTGGAAAGGTAGAATAACGCGGCAGCAGTAACGTGGTGCTCGTCTCTTCCGAGAGAACGGCGATGATGTGCAGAACGCAGGATAGAACAAGCTGCTGGCTGCCACAGAGAGAAGACTAATGAGCTGCTGTTTAGTGTTACTTTCATTGGCACCGCCTACTGTGAGTGGCAGGTGCTGGAAGAGTGCTGTTTATCTAATTAAAAAGTGAGAGTTATATGAATTTGCCACAGTGGAACAGGGCAACTGGGAACTGGATTTCACGTGTGGATTTGAAAAAAAAAAAAACTAAAAAAAACCCCAAGACTGATGCCAGCAGTCATTTTGAAAGGGATTTGAGCTGCATTAAAGGTAGAATTAACACCTGATTTATGCATCTAAATAAGTAATTAAAGTTTTAATAGTTGTGAAGTATCTCCTGTTCTAGTGCCTCTGACCACATATATGTCATTATCTGGCTTGAAACTGGAGGTTCGTAGTTGCAGGTAGCTTGGGCTTCAAAAGGAGCCCAGTGTTTCTGGGCAGAAGTAGAGCGCTCGTTGACTGCCCCTTACTGACATTCTTGGCTCATTTTCCCCCAGAGCTTCGTGTAACAGGGTTGACTTTTGGTTGGTAATGTGGGTATGCGCAGCTATGTGTCATCGAATGAGGGGAACTTTTTTTAAAGGATATTTTAATACATTTAAAGTAATCGTGTAATAAAAATCTCATCCCCTGTTTTGCCTTGCTTAGAGGCAAGGTCAAAGGCAAAGTCAAAGCTGAATTTTGGAGGTAGACGACAGACAAAACCAGTTGTCATACAGGGGTGTAAATTCCCTTCCATCAGTGCTTTAAAAAAAAAAAAACAAACTAACCCAAACAGTAAATAACCTCTGTGACTCATCAGTTTTACTGTCCAGAGATCTCCACAGCGGCTTTCACGCCTCTTGTTACTTTAGCTGCAGCTGATCGGAGAGAAAGTGTGTCCAGGCTTGGGAGAACAGCAGTTACGTATGGAACGTTAATGTAAGAGAGGGGACTTGTACTCTTTGAATAGCCCTCAAAGATCCGTGTGTTTGGTGTCTGCCTTTACTCAGCATGTGTGGAGTTTGTTCCCAGATTAAAGTATCACAGAAATGAGGGCTCGTCTGAAGGATGTGGTTTGCCCAGTGCGAGGGTAGATGTGTGGTGGGGCTGGTGATAAGATTCAGGACAGCAGAGAGGTGTGTGCGTAACCTAGATATATGCTTCAGAAAGAGGTCTGCAAAAACATTTTTCAACCTGTTTTTTTGAATCTCATCCACCTGACTGTCTGGTCAGGGCTTGTGAACCGAAAGCTTCCAAACTTGTGAATCTGAGAAACATTTTTGACCCTGAAAGGGCAAAGAAGAGTCTTGCAAGTAGGCTTTCTAGTACACAAAAATGCTTTATTCTCCAAGTCTCAAACTTTGAAATAACAGAATACTAGTAGGCTCCCTTTCCCTCTGTGTTAGTGTTCTAACAAAAGCAAACTGCTGCCACCGTTTTATTTTTGTATTCAGCTTTATTGTTGGTTCCTGAATGTCAGAATCCTTCCCGTGAGCAATTGTTTTTATTCTCATATATGAAACAACTAACTGATCTTCAATTGCACGTTCCATGTTGTCATGAGCTTTTTGCACAATTAGCCCAAATGCTTTTTTATCTGCCTGTTACCACAGTCTTTTCTGTCAGTTGTGTTTGTGTGGAGTTCATTCTCATTCTTACCAAGAATCGCTGCATCCCTCCATGCATGGCCTTAAAGAAGAGTTTATTTTTGTTATTATTAGATTTCTCTCAGGGTCAGTAGGAACTAATGTCTGATACCTTGCAACTGTGCTTGCATGTCTTCAGTTCTTTCTGCTTTTTATCCTTTCCATGTTCTCTTTTGTCTTGCCTTTGCTGAAGTCTGTTTTGAGAGGAGAAAAAGAGAAAGCAGGATAACCTGGAAAGTGGTGTTGCTGCTAAGTCTTCTGGTTTAGCATGCAAAACTTTGTATTAAGTGAATCTAAATTGATGTAACAGGTTTATTTTCACTTTCTGTCAAGTTACAGTTCTGTCACTTGTTTAATGCACTCTAAAACTGCTCTGCTATTGAAAGCTCTGGTCTGACCGTGCTCTGCAGTTCATGTTCCTGCTAGATCGTATGTCCTTTATGCCGTACAGGTGCACAGCCAGTTGAATGAGCGTACTGCTCGGGCAGGAAAGTGTGTATATATTGTTTGTTTCTTGGTGGAGGCAGTGTTTAGGATCAGTGAGCTGATGCACATTGCGCACGGCTGTCTGGGCACCAGCGCTGGCGCAAAAGGCTGTGCGTGGCTGGGGAGGAGCCCCCTGCTTGGTTTATGCTGAGTGTGGTCAGAGCTGATTGCATGTGACAGTGGGGAAATGTGATGTGTGAGAGCTCAGAGTCACACAAATTCACAATTGCAGGTAGAGATTAAATAACGTCTGGTTTTGCAATGGCTTTTGAATCAAATTAATGTCTAAGCCTTCATTGTAAGTTCTGGAAAAAAGAGAATCTTACATGTAGCTTGACACTGCATCTGCTCTTAAGGTTTTGTCACTTGTGATTTGCAGTTAAAGTCCCTAGTCCCCATAGAAACATTATCCAATTAGAAGTAAAATTCCCCAGTTCCTTTAGGGTTACTGTGAAATAATTGTTCTAAAATGAATCTAAGTGTGTACAGATTGTATTTTGGGAGAGTTAATTACAAACTGTGTGGTTCAGGGATTTAGTGCAAGAAGAGGAAGAACAGTTGATGGAAGAAAGGAAAAAGAGAAAAGAAGACAAGAAGAAGAAGGAAGCTGCTCAAAAAAAGGTATGTTGAACATTAAAACCTCGTCCTTATGGATTACTTTTATTTCATCACTAGTAAATATTGGTTTAGCTGTTGTTGTTCAGATGTGGTTTTATTTTCTGTTTTAAGCTTCAAATGTACTGTCAGTTGCTTAGTGGTAACTGACATATTGAACATCTTAGTTGGCTTTGTGTACAATTTCTTCAGAGATCAAATCATCTTCCGAGATGACCATTCTTTTTCCTGATTGTCAATTGAAGCAATTTCGAGTTTGAAAACTTCCTCAGTGTCAGTACATTTATTAGTAGAATAAAATTACTGATTTTTTTTTTTTTTTTTTTTTTTTTTTTTTTTAAGATAGTGACTTTCAAATGTATCCTTACTGTAATATATCTTCTAATCCTTCAGTATGGAAACATATAACACGATTAGTATTAGGGAAGGTGGATAAAAATGAAAATATTGACAGCAAAGGTGTTTTGGGATGGAAACATCACAGAAATGCTTGTAAACACGTCAGCATTCCTGTTTACTGTCAAGGTATTAATCATGGCCATTGATTGTAAATAGTGACACTCAGCTGGAGAGGAGCTTGTAAATCCGTTTTTAAAAACGTGTCCATTTCAGGCTGTTTGCAAACTAGTGGCAGCAAAGTGAACCCACTTAACAGTTTTCCTTTGACTCCATTGACCAGTGCTAGGTATTTATTATATGGTCAGAAAATCAGTAGTCAGCTCTCCCTGCTTGTTGGCCTCAATAAAGGTGTTCTTTGTGCACCTGTACAAAGTTAGGTGTGTCTAATCTTGCGACAAATCTAAATAAAATAGTACTGAGAAGAGGTATTTGCTCATATTTCAGAATGAGAGAGGTTCTGTAATCTTTTAAGCAGCTGACAGCAAAGCTGCATAATAATTTTTGGACCTCATTTGTAAACTTATAACTAATTTTCCTCTTGGAATTCTTCTTTAATCAGAAGTTTAATGGGAAAGGAGCTGATTTACTTCTAGAATTTGAATATTTTAGATAAGTGGCTCTTCATAGCTGACATCCTCCCCCAAAACTGAGTGTTCTCATGAGTTTGAAAGGCATATTTGAGAGTGAAATTTGTAGAAGAAATAAAAGCATAAATGTTTTTTTGAAAGTGAAGAGACCAGACCTTTACCTAAAATGGAAAGTTTTGCTTATGCTCTCTCCTGCTGTCGAGCACCTGCTAGGCTGTTCTTAAGAAGCCACATGTTTTTATTGATGTGCTGTGTTCTCAGAGTCAGCAAGTGTTGGGTTTGTGGACTTTGTGTGTCAGGAATTTAAGCAGCTCCTATGGACAAAGAAGTAGGATGCCACGAGGATGCTCACTTGCATTCCTGAAGAAGCTTGAACTTGATCTGGATTAAAGAGAATATACCTCTGAAAACCATGGTAACAAACAACTGCCAGTTAACTCTGCTGTTAAAAAAGAAAAAAGTCCTAGCACAGACGTGGCTTGATTGTAGGTTAAAATAAAAAGGTGTTAATATAGGTCACAAGGAAAGGAGAATCCCTTTTCGGTCCTGATAATTCATGAGTAGTTTCAGATTTACCAAAATTACTGCTCTTGTTTTGTAAGCTAACTTTTTCTGTTTGGTGTCTTAAGAATGTACTGGTTTGTATTATCAACCATACGTCCTCTACCAAAAACTTTAAAGCACTTAACTGTGCATCAAGTACTGATATATTTTGTAAGTCCCTAGCTGAAATATGTTCAATTTTTTTTTTCTTTTAGAGAATAGCACCTTAATATAAAAAAGTCAGTATCCTTACCCTATGAGCCATTCTCTTTGCGGAGAATTAAGTTATCTTATTTTCCTGTTCATGGGTCAAGTGCAAAGCTAATTAATTGATTTTTGGTTTGGTTTGTTTTGTTTTTTTTTAAATCTCAAGTCAAGCTCATGTGAGTGCAGGTATGGCAGAATTAAGTCATCTTCTGATTTGTTTCTATTGCAGTTCAAAGTTCAGATGTTTAGAGTAAGCTCTAAACACCTGTATAGGCATGGCAAGAATTGAAAGAGCGTCATGTAATCATATTGTAGAAGGAAGAGCCAATGCTTGGGGTTTATATATACTGTGACTTCTTACTAGCTGGAATTAAAAGGAGTAGTAGGAGAACAGCAGCAGTCAGAGGCGTGACACTTGACAGAACATACCTTCTCAAGCTGGTAGCGCTTGCATCCTGATGCTGAGCAGCTTTCTGGGACATCAGCTGTTGTATTCCATTTACCTTTTTATGATCACATAAAAACGCAGTTTGAACACTTTTTTGAAAGCCAGCAGCCCTGCATACAATACCCTGGAGTTTGAAGTGCATACAAAACTTCCCAAGTCTTCCAAATAAATTTTTAAACTAGATTTGTTGAACAAAGAGCGTAGTAAAACACTGTGGCGTTACGTAGCACAGCAGCTGCGGTTTGGAAGGTGAGGAGGAGGGGCAGTGGGATTGGAGGAGTCAGATAATAAGGGTGAGAGAGGCAAAACTGGAAATGAGTGTGGTGTGGGGTTTTGATACGCTTGCGTAAGCGGCCATTGGCTTTATTTTTGCTTCTTGATTCCAGGGGCTGACGCATTGCTGTTAGTAGAGTGGATTTTCTTCAGAAGAGATTTTTGCAGGCATCTTAGTCTTTAACTATTTTTAGCAATCTCTTAAGAGCATAAATAAAAGAAATGAAAAGCTTGTGCCCAAGGCTTCTTGGGAGCAAGTGGATGCATTCTGAACTATTGGACAATATAACTTAAATTTTTGTACGTATCCCTGCCTTTGTTAGCCTAAGAAGTTGAAAAGGAGGGTTTTTCTGTTCAGGCACTCTTCATTTCCTGTAGAGGAGTGAGGATACGGCACTGAAGAGTCATCAGTAAAGTTTCAGTAGTCAGCCCTAACAGCGCTAATGGCTGAATCTGTCTTGCATCAAATCAGCGGGTCAATAATTTTTTCTTGGATTCATACATGCTCTTTTTTCTCTCTCCTCGTGGTTTCAATTATAGACAGTCATAGCTTAAGTATTATCGCAAATTTATTGCATCCTATGAATGTATGCAATATAATAATTACAATGAGTTGTATACAGCTACCACAGTGACCGTATCCAATTAAATTTCATTTTGCTTTAGTGATAGTGCATTTTAAAAGTTATAATTAAGAAAACTCTAGTTTCAGACAGGAAGAACTATGATCTGTGCTTTTGAGAGGTGCTTTGTGAAGTCAGTTTCATTATGTTGTCAGTTAAAACTGCACAGTTAAGGTGCACTTCCATACAAGAAACGTTTCTCTCCCCATTTTTATCCTATGATAAAATTTTAGTTAAATAGGAATCTCATCTTGGCCATATTGCAGGTGTAACCAGTTGAATCCTGGAAATTAAAGACTTGAAGCTCTTGCATTCACTTTCTTATTCCTTTAAATTTCTAGGTCCCTCCCTCTTCCCCGGCTGTGTTCTGCAAAAAAAGTGGTGGAGGCTCCTTGCTTCCAGGCACAGTTTTAACTCACTTCAAACATCTTAATTTGCAAGTTTAATTCAGTCTGTTTCATGTAGTTATCTTTCAAATTAATTTTGTCTTCTGTAACATTTAAACAGCTTTCTAGGCATGAGGAATAATAGACATGGGTTGGTTAGAGAGATACTTCTGAAGTAGATAATTAAATAACTAAAACATTTTAAAAGAGGAGAGTCAAAAGCTAATGTTGCTTTATGAAGTGGCACGTGCACATGTGCTTTTTCTTATCTGCACAAATCACTGACACTTCTTTTTTCTTCTTCTAGGCCATTGAACAAAAAATCAAAGGTAAGTTACTTTAGAGTTATTTCTATTCTGTATATTACTTCTGCATTTTTAAATATGTTGGATCAAATGGGGCACCTGAAAGCTCTTCTCAAAACCAAAAGGTGGGACCCTTGAAACTTCAGTTGCACTGTTTCAGACAGTGACCACAAAAGACTGGAAGAGTAATGGCTGATGGTTTATTCCTGGGATTGGAGTCCTCTGTTCTTTGGTGTCCCGTCTCAGTTACTTACACAGCACCAAACATATACATAATACCTTGAGTTCTTTTCCTCATTTGCTTTTTTCCTTCACCTTTTTTACTTTGTTTGAGAAGTGCACAAACACTCTTAACAGCTCAAGTGTGGCCCTGTCTGTATAGATCCACATAATGGATCTGTTTGAAACTTAATTTCCAAATATTCTAAGTGCGGCTGGGGTTGGGAATGCTTGATAGACAGGTAATTGCTGTGTCTAGTTTTAACTAACTGGTGCATGCGGAGAGTTCATCCTTACACAGCTATGATCAAAATGACGGTGTCTGAACGCTGTAATTTCGGTGTTCGGTGGCAGGCTGGGAGCACTGCAGTTACTCTGAATGTTGGTGGTTTTTATACAGATCTCCGTTCCAACTGGCTTCTATAAAGGGGGGAAAAAATATTCTTTTTGCTTTCTTTTTAATTCTAGCTCATGACCTGTTAGCTGGGAAGTGGATAATAATTGCGTAAGTGACCATGTGGAGTGCTTGCTGAATCCCTGTTTTCTGGGAAGGTTGGGTTTAATTTAATGCTTACTTGAGCAGTGGTGGAAACGGGAGCTTAGAAGCCCTGCTTAGCGGAGATGCAATTACTGTTGGAAAAAATAAAAAAAGTGTTTGAGGTGCTGTTCTGGCGTGGAGGTAGTAAAATGGTAGAGGACATACTGCGCTTGAGAAGAGGCAAAGAAACAAATGAAAGTGCCCGTTACGGAGGGGCGTGTTTGAAGAAGCATCCTAGTTCACGTGTGGTTGAAATGGAGGAGGCAGGTTCTCCGCATAAAAAAAAAAAGGGCTGATTTTCCTGCCGAGGACTAGCAGTACCAATTACCAGGTATCACGAGACGCGTTCATGTCTAGTTTATTGAAGTGCAGTGTGTACTTCACAGTGTGTATTTAAAGTAAAAAGAAAACCAGATGGAGTAGGACCAGTAGGCTTTCAGTGTGTGATGATGCTCTGCGGAGGGAATGAGGGCAACCTGAGTTCCGTGTCTCGGGGAGTTCTTCCATGTGATGTTTTGGGGAGGCTGATGTTTTGGTTATGGATTATTGATGGCTTGAGGCAGAGGGAGATGCCAGGTCACACTGGCTGCAGGAGTGTTCCCGTAGCCGATGCCGACAGTGGAAGCTTACATTCTGTGTGTGCAACCATCCGGTGGGTTTCACTGGGCTGTAGGTTTCATTGGGCTCCAGCCGGACTCTGGTCACTGAAATCTCTGTTTGTCTTTAGGCACAGGACTGAATAGAATTGCTGGAAGAGTCTTATTATTATTAAATCCTCTTCACTTGTTTTTTAAAGCACCCTTTGCCAAGCGGTGCATGGACTTGCATTTGAAGTACAGGCTAAGCATTTGGTTTCTTCTGTATATTCCTGCCATAAAGCTTCTAAGGTAATAGACCAGATTTAAAGAGTTGTGACAGTGTTTGATTTTATTCTGAAGTAATAAAATATATCTGAAAAGGTAGTGACGAAGGAAAATGAGAAAATAATTTGCTGTAAATAATAACATCCATTTTGAGTGAACATTTGACCCGTGTACTTCGACTGCACTGGCATCCGTACGTCACATCAGGGCCGAGGCTGCAGAAGTAAATGGCTAAAAATAGCACGGAGATGGGAGGGCAGTAGTTCTGCTGGGAATCTTCAAATTGGAAGAAAATACCTTTCTTTTGAAGGACAAAGTCATTTATTTTTTTCCCCCCTCTACTTGGAGACCTATGTTTACTGATGGCAGTATTCAGTTCCAACTTTAATGTTACATTATTATTAAAAGAATATTTCAGGAAGTTTAGCAGGAGTTCAGAGTCGTCGAAGAAACAAGCTGGCAGTCCTGAAGAGGTACAGACACGATGGGATTCAGATACACAACTTTTTGCAACAGTTTCTGTAGGAACAAAATTGGTTGCTTATGTTGCACATGGCTCTTGCATTGTTTCAACAGTTTTGCCTGCTTGTATTCAGGATGCAAATTAATGTTTCATTAGTTTCCAAGTTTCCATCACGTTAATGTCTTAAATAATTTATTCTGTGCATGAGCTGAAGATAAAATACAAGAGTATAGGATCTCTAAATAATTCAGAGTTATGTTCCTTCTTTCAGAAAAGTAGCTGGATAGGTGGTGGGGGTGTTTTGTGTTTTTAAGCATAGTTTGGATGGCTCAAAAATGTTTTAGCTAAGGTAGAAATTGCTATTTACTGGCTGAAATAGCTACCAATGTGCGTGTAAAATTACAAGAGTACCTTCTGAGGAAGTTAGTGGTGATTTTTTTTTTCTTTTTTTTTTTTCCTATTCAGAATTAGGAATGGAAGTAATGAAGATGATGCTAATACAAATGGTTCTGGTAGAAGTAGCATTTTGGTACTGTAGTATTGTCATTAAAAATGCATGTGTGTCATTCCTGTGGATTTCAAGTGTTCTAACCTGTCTAGTTTTATACATCTGGCTTTATTGAAAGAGGGAAAAGGAAGCTCACAGGAGATAGAGATGGATGTATTATTTAGTTGTTAAGCGGAAGGTTTCTCTGTGCAGCAGCTAGCATAACAAATTTGTACATCCACAAGTGCCCTCCAAGTGCTCTTGTACCAGGTATTTTAGGAAAAAAGAAGTATAATTTGAAAGTCCTTATTTGTTGAGAATACCATAGAACTGTCAGTTGTTGTGATATTACTTGTAGCTTGGCAAAATGCATGTTTTTGCTGTGTTCAGTATCAGTACTATTAAAGACAGACACATCCATCGATTTCTCCTGAATTTCTCCTGAAACAGGCCCCTGAAAACTGTGCTGTGGCCACGAGTAGCTGATGATAAGCCAAGGACTAGAGTCAATGTTGTTTAAGAATGTTTGAGCTTTGTTGCGTGTGCTCACTTCAGTAACCGTGGTGTGCTTCGTTACGAGATGAAATACATTGGCACACACTTCAGCGTACATACGTAACACCCCAGTGAAGGAATTTATAACAATTGAATTGTGGCGTTTATGTTGATGCCAGTGTTGTGGTTAGTTTTTCTGAATGCTTTTGTGCTTTGCAAAACAGTACAAGCTGGAGCTGAAAATATGTCAGTCTCCCGTGCTGAATTCCCCTGCTTTGTAGAAGGCATAAAGTACTACTTTTATTGCAGAACAGAATAAACTTTGAGTCAGCCACTGAAACGGAAAGTGCTTTTAAAAATAGCTGGGTGTGGAATTGAAATCTTTGACTCATATTTCCCACCTTGGAAACTTCTTATTCATTTTCTTCCCTGTGAAGCAGAATTGCCCGAATACACTAACTCTTCTGTTTTCTGTCGGGTTTTTTTTTTTTTTTCACTTGCCTAACTATGCTTTTCCTGATTGGAAAAACTGTTATGTAAGCTTTTAAATCTTGAAGGCGAATAGCAAAAATGAACAGAATGAGAAATGCTTGCTGTTGAAATTACGCGTAGGAATGGCATACAGCTTACCTTTGTGCGGATCTTCAGGGGTTAATGAATTGGCAAACAGTTAGATATTTTCCAGATCAGCTAGCTGAGCTTACAGCTGCGGCCATTTTTCCACAACGAAAATTCTAGCACTACATCTTACGTGTGTCAGCTTGAAAGCCAGACTTCCTCTGTTTGCCCTTCAGCATTCCAGCACTGACAACTCTTTGGGGCATGACATGCAGGGAGAGCGTTACAATACATTTTTAAGAGGTCAGCTTCAGCAGCAGCAAGAAGAAACATTTAAGTGACAGCTTGGTGCTGTTCTTTGTGTGGTTTAGTAGCCGATTTGATCTGTGTACGCTGATTTTGTGCCAGTGAGAAAGTGTTTTCCATCTGCATTAAAGTTATTCAAACAGCTGCCATTTTTTTTATTGGAGGGGGAGTTTAAGTCACTGGGCCCCTACTCCAGGAGGAGTTGGCAGGCGGCTCTCCTGGAGCAGTAAAATGACACCATGCTTCTCCTCCATTTTCTAATGAAATCTGCAGAGTGGGAAAGCAACACAAGTTGGAAGCGTCTGTCGTTGGAATCTCTCTGTAAACTGTAACTCCACCATCCCCTGCTCTGTGGGTTTTCAGCAGGTTTGTTCTTTATGAAAATCTGTCGGTTTTTGTATTTGTTTCTGTAAACTTGCTGTTACTAGTCAAGTAAATTAGCTGTGATAGACTGCAAGTCTGTTAATATTATCTTTCTGCCTTAACATGATGCAAAAAAAAGTACTGGTGTGCAGCACAAACTTTTGTTAAACAAGCAGCTTGTTTATAACAGTATTAAGATAGTGATTAAGGGGTGTTGGGATTTATAGTAGCCATATTGGAATATTAATGTTTTATTTAGCCTTCTGAGAAGCTGTGGACAGAAAATGTGGGACAGGATAAATTTTACAGCTTAAAACTTAGTTTGGTACTTAGGGAAGCAAGGGCAGGGGAATTCTGTTTCACTTCAGATTAATTTCAGTTTGAAATTAACATACAGATGTAAACTGTGCATCTTCTGTAGTATAACCGTGTTATCTGTTAAGATTTCTGGTTAGTTTGCGTATCGTAGTAGAAAGAATTACATATTTGCTAAGGAAATGAATGCACAGAATATAAGAGAAATATAATTTCCTTAAACTGTCTGTGAGTTCTCGTTCATGTCGTAGCTTAGGGACTGGCTTGGCAGACAGTAGTGTGTTTGTTAGTTGCACTCTTTTGTAGTCGAAAGTGATTCGATTACCTGCAAGTCCATGAGATTCTGTTGTAACACACACTGGGTCTTAAAGGAGCTTTAATTAGGAACGTAAAGGATTAATGTTGCTGTGTTGCAGTACTGCTCTAAGCATGCTATCCGCAACTCTGTTTGGACATCCTGTGGAATGTCGTATAGAAATTGTTTTGCTTTATCTGAGAGGAGCAACTGTACGTGAATGGAAGAGGTAGTGCAGGAAACGGGATCTCTTTCCTGACCGTGCGGTGGGGTGTTGTATGTTGTATTAAAAGTCTCTGTGAGCCAGGTGTACTTTCCACTTAAGCTGACAGTAAAAAAAACAAACAAACAAACAAAACCCCACCTTATGTGCAGAAGGCTGAAGGCTGTGTGTGTCCCTCAGTGGTGCCACTGCTGTGTGACTGCTTTGTTGGCTTGATATACTGGCTGCAGAAACGGGTGTGTTGTGTGTCACTGTCAGCGCGCCTCAGGTGTAGGCTGAACTGTGCTTTAAACTGTAAAGAGTAATTAGTGTGCATCGGTTTCAGCAGGAAGCGTATCAATGGATCCAAAAGTTAATAGCTGGGCCATAGTCACACAGATTGTGGTACGTGAAGAATTTTTTATATGTATTTGAAAGCTTGTTGCAGTACCCAGACCAGAGAAATGTGCTGAGTGCTTATGCATTCAGTTGTTGACAAATTCCTAGCTGTTTGCTAAAATAGCCCCCCTGCCCCCAAGGCTTGGTAATTTTCAGTTATTTTAATTATTTTTAAACCAGGAAATTTGAAAAGGAATAGATTGAAGTGATTTGTTCGAGACTGCTTTGTATTTGTGCAGTTCAGTTTTGATCATAATTTGCATCAAAACATTGTGGAAGGAATCGGAGTCACCTGCTCTTTAAATAACAGGTAACAGCTTAACCTGGTGGAATCTGCTATGGTGCTGGTGATTTTTATCAACTTGCCAATTTATCTAATAGCTTTCGAATACCTCCTGTTCCCCGTGCTCTGTACGTTAAATTGACTTATGTCTTGGCCATTCCTCTCCTTGATTCTGCCCTCCTCCAGTCAGCTGTGAAATAGAGAGCTGGGTCACGGCTGTGTCGGAGCAGGGAGGCGCGGGACTGGGGGCTGTGAGCACGGAGGTGAGCAGCTGAAGCTGGGCGCTCCCCTCCCGGCTTCTGCCAGAGGCCTGCAGCTGGCCACCTGCCAAACAAGGAGGTCTCCCAGATTTTTCTTTTCTACTTTTCTGAAGCAGCCTAAATATAGTACTCCGTTGAAATACAACTCGGATGCTGATTCTTAGGTGATGTTTTATTCTGAAGGCCTTCATGTTTGTGTTTTTCAAAATACGTAACTGTATTACAGTAGAAATAAAAAGGAATTATAGTCAGAAGTAACCTGGACAGCATTCAAATTACTTCTTTAAACAAAGGCTTAAGGAGTTAGTTTTTATTTAGTTTTTGTCGTATCCACAAGAATCTCTTCCTGAGAGTGAATGATGAAATGGATTTTAAACAAATTTTTAACAATGTAAAAGCTCCAGAAAACTACATTTTTCAGTCATGTGGTTATGATATTCCTGCTTCTGACATGCCGGCAAATTAAATGGCGCACAGCAGGGAGATGTTTAAGGGTGCTGCTCTTAAGCCACAAGTCGTGTGTGTTCAGCTGCTGCCAGTGTGCAAAGCTGTTCTGGACAACGCATACAGCCTTACCGTAACCGAGAGCCCGTGTGTCGTCTGGCTCTGCCGCAGCCAGCAGCGCAGAGCGAGAGCCCGTGCTGGTCCTGCGTGGTAGTGCCTGCCTCAGTTTCCCTTTTCCTAGCACGCAGGGTCGGTCCCGCTCCACAGCCTGCCGCCGCCTTAGAGATGCCGTTGGAGCATTTTGATGGAGCTGTGTCCTGAGCCCTTCTCTCATAGGATCTCAGTGAAACAAATGTGGGGATGTGTTCTTTCCCCGGGTCGCTGTTCCCGTCTGGCTGTGCAGGCTCGGAAAGGGTTGTGCTGCAGGGGAGGGAGTGACCTGTAGCTATTGGGAACCTCTTTAGGTGTTTGTCACCGAGGCGTTGCATTGCTGACCTGTGCCCCTGCTGTTAGCAGCAGGAACGCCACACGGGTGAACTAATTTCCTTCAGTAACTTGTAAAACTGCCAGGTCCGTGCTGTGAAGTTTGGAGTAAAGATGGTGACTTGGCCGGGTAGGTAGGTCAGTGCTGAGGAGGTCATGATCAGGTCTGAGGTATCTCAGGAAGTTCCACAGTAAATGTAAACACGCTTTATGGATGTCTCATCCAAGAAACTTGAAAAGTACCTTCGCGTGTCAGTCCTGTAAGGGGTTGGAAGTGCAGCTTACCTGTTAGTGTTTGGGATGAATGCCAGAAGCACCAGCAAACTCGCCTCCAGTAGCTCCCAGTGCTCCTTCCTATCTGCTGGGCCTGGTTTGCTAACCAGTTACGTGCACCTGAACACCCCATGCTGACCGCCTCTGCTCTTCTGCTGGCTGGGTGGATGCGTTAAGTTCAGGATGCTGTCTTTTTCCCTTATTCAGCATCTGGGTTTGGTGTGCTCGCTCACAGTTGACCTCTGCAAATTATTCAGCCTTAAGTTTGCCTTGAAGTGGCCGCCCTGTCAAGACTGAAAGATAATTTGGAGTTGCAGTTGCACAGCTGGCATTTCATCAGTGCTGGCGTGGTCCTGCCGAGCTGCGCATGGGGCTACCTGTGCTGTTAGCAACAGATTGATGAAAAGCATGAATGCGTTTCCGTTGGGTGTTGGGTTGATAAAGCAGGCAAGGCTTAACAACGGGTTCTGTGTGTCCTCTTCACCTCTTGTTCTTTTGGTGCAAGACCGTAACGCTTTTCTATATGTCACACTTAAGTTTCCCACTGGAGTAAGATTTATTTTTTTTTAGTACTGAAGTGTTTTTTAAAATAAAGTTGAGATGCCAAAACAAACTGGCATGGTGCTGATTTGTCAGAAGAAGCTGTAGGAAGCTTGTTAGCAGTAGCATACTTGAACTGAGAGAACGTTGTTAGGAGTGACAGCAAGGTGTATTTCTGCTTCCAGGTCTGTGCTGTGGAAGCTGTCTGATTGTGGGATAACTGAGCTGTTAATGGGGAATGAGTTACAACTTGAATCAGAAAAAATGCTGCCATTACATAGCATATAAGCACGTCTAAGAATATTGACTTAGTCTTCAAATTTTTAAGTTGCTGTTCTTATGAATAACTTTGTCCCACTTTCTTTTTTTTGGGGGTGGGGGTAGTGCCAGAACAAACAAAGACAAGTGTAAGCCAGCCTCAGCCTGTCACCTCTAACGGCACTTCCACAGTAACCAGCACTAATAATAATGCCAAGCGGGCCACAGCCAGCAGCCAGCAGCAGCAGCAGACCTTGCCTCGATACCCTCCTCGTGAAGTACCACCGCGATTTCGACACCAGGAACAGAAACAGCTTCTGAAACGAGGTCAGCAGTTACCAGTTATAGCTGCAAACCTGGGATCTACTCCTAAAGTATTAAACGGCCAGTCAGGAGGCAGCACTGTCACAAATAAGCAGCCAGTGACCAACGGAGAAGTGCCGAACAGCAGCAAAAAACAGCCAGGTGAGGGGCAGGTACCTTGTTTTCCTTTAACTGAAATCATATAGTTTAAGTTCAATTACCAGTGAAATATTTGAGCTAATATTATTTCAACTTTAAGTATAAGCTGTAGCATGATGAGATATTTTCCTGTGTCGTAGCTCAATGTTAAACATTGCAGGATGGTCTCAGCCATCTTCGTACAAGTTTCACACTGAAACTGAAGACATCTTAGTTGCTCACTGTTGCCAGTGCTGTACGATAGATGTGTCTGATTTTGAACAGATACTGACACCAATGTGACCGCTGTGTTCTGAATTCCCAGTCGTTGTCCCAGTAATGGATCCAAGCATGGTCATGGTACGAAGCATCTTTTTTGCATCCAGTTCTGATACACAGATCCCACAGGGAAGGGTCTTCCAGAGCATTCTGAACAGCATCTCAAGACTTTTTTTTTAATTTTTTTTTTCCCTTCTTCTTCATGTCTAGAGATATAGATAGAATACAACTTGTTTGGAGTATAAGAATTGCTTTTTGTTGTCAGGTCAGAGTTTTTCTTTGTTCATCTACCTGAAGCTTGGTCATGTTACAAAATAGATTGACCTTTACCTTTATTACTATTTAAGTATAGTTCTCCTTTATTATGTTGGCTTGTTATGCATTCTCTTCAAGTACCCCTTAAGAGTAGTAACCTTACTGTTACGTGTGCCTAATTTGCTGTTCAGTGAATGTACTAGCATGCAGTTCAGCAGTTTTTTGGGGACAATAAAAGCAGTCTGTTTTTGGCTGGGAAAAAGTAACTTTCTTTGTAGGGATCTAGGTTTTCAAAAGGATTTGAATTACTGCATGCTAACATTTAATATATTGGGCAAATACTTTCTTATTTTTATATTTGTATATATTTTTGACATGCACATAGCAGTGATGGTGTAACTTGTTCCCACAGATAGTTTCTTCTGAAACTTTACTGAGTTCCCAGAGTTTCTCAAAATTAGTACTTTATACACTATGTGACTCCTAGCCCCTTCGCTTACAAACAAGATTTCTGGAAAACAGCCTCGATATGTCAAATTTTACTTCAATTTTGAGCTATTCTGATTACTGAGTCTTGAAGAGACAATATTTAAAATGAAAGTAAACAATCAAAGCATTGGAAGCAGTTTATCCATCTGCCTCTTGAGGAATGTTTCCGATATTACTTTCCAGTATTATTTTTGTAACGTACTGATGGAACTCTTTACAATTCCAAGAAGTTATTTTTAAGTAGTTAATTTTTTTTTTTACTTCACCTGTATCATTTTCTTCCTGTTTATAATCAGATTTAAAGTAACCTTTCATATGCTCGCTTACTTCTAAGATGAAGCTTTTCCTCCATCACATGTCCTCTGCTGGTCAAACTGTCTGGTAGCAAGTAGTGGTTTAAATAAAAATTCCCATGTAAACTAATTCAAGAAGTATTACTCTTTATACAACCTGTTAAACCTCCTGATTGTATCCAGAGGATCCACACTGCTGCGTGTCTGAGGCAGCTGCTTTACTGGGAGCAGCTCTGCGGTTTGGATAACCTGTTAGTTATTGGAATAGTATGTCTACGCGTCCAGCTAGTGACTGAAAGGTTCTGAGAGCCTTTATGGGAGAGAAAGCTTGGCCAAATCCCTTTCCTGTCTGAAAACGTTTGTGTTGTCTGTAACATCCTGTCAGTCGCTGTAGTGCCAGGTCTTTAACCGTGTGCTGTGCTCGGAGCGTTCCCGTGAGTCGGAGGTAGACTGGGCAGCATCGCCAGGTGGGGCTGGGAGACCAGGCTCTCATCTCTTGGTGCCATGTATCTGTGTGCTGAGAAGATCTTTGCTCTAGTATAACCAGGAATAGCGTCTGGTTTGGATGTTTTGTCATGTTCTTTGAGAAATGTAGGTGAGATGATAATGTAAAGGGAAATAATTCTCCAGTGATGGATTTTTGTAATGGTTTCAAAATCTTGTCTCGTGAATTGCCTGTGAGGTAACGTGGAGGTGGCCGTGGTCCAGCAGCCAGAGTCACCGAATGTCTTTTGACACCTTTGTATCTGAAAGGAAATACTACTGCCATTTGTTTGTCTCGGTCTTACTCTCCCTAGTTCCTCTTTTAGTCTCCAGTGGCAGCTTCTGGGTGACTCTTCATGTTGTTATCTCTGAAATTAAAAATCTTATGAGATTTGTCATATCTGTAGGTCCCTTCCTGTTGAAATAATATGCATGTACAGGCCATGTGGGTTAACAAATTTTATACCTTTGCAGAATAGCTCTGAAGATTAAGTTCTTGACTTTTTTTAAAGCATTATTTAATGGATATTAGGATTGATCTGTATTTTAGGGCTAAAAAAACCTGTAGCTTGAAATGTTGAAGTCAAAACTGCTGGAATCGGTAATGGCTCCGGTTGTTTTATCTGTCATTCCCTGGAGTAAGATCCCTCCCCGGTTCCAGCTGTGGTTGTAACTGCTTGGTAGGTGCTTTGTAAAAGCCAGAGAACACAAGTACTGCTAAATTTAAAGTCTTCCTTTAATTGCCCTGCCCACAGTAAGTTTTCTAAATACTCACTATTGGAGAATTCTTAAATTATATCACTGGGGAAAAAAAATCTCCTTGCTTGTGTTTTGTGTGGACAGTCATCTTCTGTTTTGGAAATGAACCTGCTTTGTTTAGAAGTAAAGCTTAAGAAGGCGTAGTCCTGTGGGCTGGTGTTTTCCTGCTGATTTTAGGACATTTGGCATATCTTTTTAATGAAAACGCATACGTGAAGCTCATGCCAGGTAGTACTTCTGAAATAAACAGCCTTGTACCAAGGGGGTTGTTTTAAGAAATCTCCGTAAGTAGCTCTTTATCAGAACACTTCCATACCCAGTTCAGTTGTTTGCTTTACTGGAATTTTCTCCCATGTGTAAACTTCACGTGAAAGGAAGATCTTGAGTGCTGCCTCGGTGTATTTGTTTGCCTCTGCTTTGTAACACATCAGAACAGCCAGGTGGTTACTCCACACTGAAATGATTTATCTAGTGAACCAAAATATGTGCCAGCAGTAATTGCTTACAACTGAGGGACAGAACAAAACACGGGAGTGCCGTCAGGCTCCTGGCGTCAGTCCAGTTACTGGGATTGCTCCTCTGGCGCGAGGGAGTCTCGCTTTATCCGTGTGCAGCTTGCAGCCGAGTTGCAAAATTGTTACAGCCAGAGCCTTTGCGAACAAAAGACTCTTCCTCCGACTTACCGGCTGTTTCTCGGTTATTGTAGGAGTAAGGGAAGGAGTGAGCATTGGGATTTGCGTTTAGTAGTGATGGAGGTTGACTTAATTTAGGAAACATTGCCTTAAATGTAACGGTGATGGTCTCCAACGGTGAAATTAGTGAATCTGAGACATTTACTTTGATTTCATGTGCTGCCTGTAGGAAACTGAAAGTTTGCTTTGCACATGCTTAGGTTAAACCAGAGTTGGACCGTACTTGGTTATTTCTGCTTGCTGAATCACATAGCAAAATAATGACTTTCAGGTGGAGAAAGCATGCCATTCAAATAAGTTGTATGAACTTGCTGGAGTTTCAGGGCTGACCTCTGAAATTCTGTGTTAGCGCAGTCAGAAATGAACTGGTTTTGGTTTCAGTGACTGTAAATTCTTCCTCTTCTTTATATAAATCAAACTATTCAAATTAAGGGCATGTTAAATTGGTTAATTAAATGCCGAATATATAAAAACTTAATTAGTAGTGGAAATATTTAGTAAAGGCAGCAAAATTGCTGATAATAAATCTAAATGTCGCATGTAGCCAGCTGGGTTTGCTGTCAGTGTATCTCTTCCTGCGGTGTGCTCAGCGCTGTAGGTGGGACAGTGCTTGCCCTGGCATGGTCAGTAAGATAGAGATGACTCTGAAGAGAAACCTTTCCTGAAAAAGCTGTGACAATAAATGGTTTTAAAGTAATGAGTGGTTTGGGGACTGTTCTCAAAGGGCTAGTAACTTCAGTAACACTTCTGTAATTTCCTTGCTTTTTTTTTTTTTTTTTTAGGCATGCCTCCCATTCGGGACTTGGTGAGCCACTCCCCTAACCAGTCAGGTTAGCTATCTACATCTCACCCTTTTTTCACACTACGTG